>BRDA01002448.1:5046-29502 GCA_036984385.1 Crenuchus spilurus
TTTCTTAAGCCGACGACACCGTACCTCCATGTTCTTATTTAGGTAAATGTGTAGAATACGAATACTCATCAGAATTATTGGGTGTATGACATGTCTTGGTGGATTTATTCTTGTACCTCCATGCCACAGCAGCCGAATTCTTTACCCCGGTTAAGAGGTGGTCATTATTTTTTCGGAGGTTTATAAAAGCCTCCATCTGCTCTTTGGTCCATAAAACATATGACAAACAACTTAATTTACTTAAAATTTAATTTACTTACATTTAAATGTGTACTCCGTCCCCCGCTTCGTCCGCCATTGTTACAAGAATGAATCTCCCGTTCGGCCCGCAATGCATCTTGGGATAGGGTGGGCTTCGAAAGATACATCAGACCCGTCCTTCAAATGGTTGGAAAAGGAGGACGCATTTGTGGGCTGCATTCGGAGGAGCCTTCGAAGGTCGGTGAATTCGGACAGCCTTCGCGCATCGTTGTGACATAATCGGCCTTCAAATGTGGCCTTCGAAGGATGCAGACCCTGAATTCGGACACACTCTATATCTGTACTCTGAGTGGACGGGGCCTAAACCGGAATTGGGCGTGGTTTAACTGGAAGTGGGTGGGGCTTAAATTGGTACTTTATTTTAAGTCTGAAATTTATATGGATTGATCAGAAGTTCCTATAAGTATTGTTTATATGTCAGCCTTGTTCACTGTTTTCTTCTAAAATCACTACGTTCAGTACGAGCAAAGTTTTCCAACTGACTTTATATCCCCAGGCAAACTAAGAGAAAGCAGATGGTAAAAAAAAAAACCACAGGAGTGGAGGCAGTGAACAACGCATCTTGTCAAATGCACCACGTACGTTAAGAAACCAGTTCATCAAGTAACTTTAAATATCATACAACCCAAAATAGAGGTGAGCTGAAGAAAACCTAAGAAGTACTGAATAGAGCAGTGAGCTAGAGTCAAGCCAAGCACAGAGAAATCATTCACTGTGTGTGTCACTGTCTGTGTGTGTGTGTGCGACAGTGGCTGCAAAGAACTCTGGCTGCAGTGTCAGCATAGGGAGGGGCGGACGCTCTGTGTGACTGGCCAATCACAGATCATGAAAACAGTCAGTTACCCAGTGAGGATTTTCCTTCAGCAGGAGCATGGATATTGATGGATTGGAGTTATACTCGTATTGTGCTCATACTCGTCAACAATGCTTTATCCGTACCAGATACTCATCTGAAACGAGTATGTGACTCAACCCTAACATTGAGCATTTGTGCTTAGGGCACCCACATACCTAGCAACTGGTACTGTAAACAATACAAACTTTAAAAATGTGATGTTAGATAAGATAGATAAGATAAATCTTTATTGTCATTGTCACGTTTACAAGAACAACAAAATATCAGTGCCATCGACTCAGTGCAAGGTGTTTGGTAATAAATAGAATAATAAATAGAAGGTGAACTATATGTACAGAAGATACAAAATTTAACAAAAAACATACAAAAATTTCACTGGTTTGAATATGAGATCACGAATGTATGTGCAAAAACGTAAGTAACGAACAGTGGACAATTTCACAGGTGCATGTAAGTTAATCACAGCAGTGTTTTTTTTAGTTTATGGCCATGATTGCTTTTGGATAAAAACTGTTTTTGAGGCGGTATGTCCTGGTTTTCATTGTACTGTATCTCCTTCCTGATGGTAAAAGTTGGAAGAGGCAATGACCAGAATATGATGAGTCCTGCAAAAAGTCTATGGATTTTTGGCGGCATCGGGAGGTGTAGATTTGATAGTCTGGAAGGTGCAGCCAATTGTTTTCTCAGCTGACCTGATGACCCTATGGTGTGCTTTCCACTCCAAAGAAGTGCAGCTGCTGTACCACACACACAGTCCGTACATGAGTACGCTGTGGTAGAAGACCAGGGAGAGATGGTTCTTTCTGAGGGTTCTCAAAGTACAGTCTCTGCTGTGCCTTCTTTAGCAGCTCTCTCATGTTTGCGCTCCAGTTCAGGTCATTTTTCAGCTCAATACCCAGGAACTGGAACAATGGAACCCTCTCCACATCAATCCCACCAATAATGAGTGGCTGGATTTGTGGTTTTTTTTCTCTCCAAAAGTCAATGACCAGCTCCTTTGTTTTGTTGGTGTTGAGGAGCAGATTATTGACTTTGCACCACTCTGATAGCTGCTCCATCTCATCCCTGTATGCCAGCTTGCCCTCTTTGCCCAAGATGAGAATGACCACTGTCATGTCATCTGCAAACTTTATGACCTTGTTGCTGTGGTGGGTGGTAACCCAGTTGGATGTAGATGACGTAGAGAGTGTAGAGGAGTGGGCTGATAACACAACCCTGTGGCATTCCAGTGTTTAGACTGAGAGCAGTGGAGGTGTAAGAACCCAACCTGACCCTCTGGGAGCGACCTGACAGGAAGTCCTGTATCCAGCTGCAGGTGAGTGATGAAAGTCCCAGATCTGCCAGCTTGGACACCAGTCAATGTGGGAGGATAGTGTTGAAAGCTGAGCTAAAATGCACAAAGAGCAGTCTGGCATAACTCCCCAGTTGCTCCAGGTAGGTCAGGGCAGCATGAAGGGCTGTTGCCACAGCATCCTCCGTGGATCTCTTTGCTTTGTAGGCAAATCAGATCAGGTCCAGATCTGCTGGCAGGCAGGTGATGACATGACTCTGCACCAGCTTCTCAAAGCACTTCATAACAACTGATGTTAGTGCCACTGGGCGGAAGTCATTCAGACGGTCTGTGTTGGGTTTTTCGGCAGTGGAATAATAATGAAGGATTTAAGGCAGAAAGAGACAGTGGCCTGAGACAAGAACAGGTTGAATATACTGGTGAAAATTCCTGCCAGTTGGTCCGCACAGTCCTTCAGCACACGCCCAACCAACCCGTCTGGTCCTGCAGCCTTCTTTGGGTTCACATTTCTCATCACCTGCCTCACCTCACGCACTTTCACCATGAATGAATGTGGTGCTGTTGTGAACAGGTGACTGTGGTGGAGCAGCTGTTGGTGTCACCTTAAAGCAGGCAAAGAAGATGTTAAGCTTTTCTGACTGAGGAGCTGCTGGATTTGTAGCTGGTGATGTGGTTAATGCCTTGCCACACTTGTCTGGTGTTATTGCTCCTCAGATGATCCTCTGTCCTCCCTCTCTATGCTGCCTTTGCCTGTCAGATGGCTCTATTCAGGTTTGCTCTGGCTGTGCTGTAGGATGCTACGTTCCTTGACCTGAAAACAGTATTCCTGGTTTTAAGCAGACTCTGGACCTCCCTTGTCATCCAGGGTTTCCTATTGGGATAAATCCTAATGCGTTTTTTTCTGGTGACATTGTCCGTGCAGAACCTCATGTAATACAGGACTGCTGTAGTGTTGTTCTCCAGGTCCTAGTGATCAAAGACCTTTCAGTTGGTTCTCTGGAAGCAGTCCTGTAACTGTTGGGAGGCATCCCCGGGCCACGTGGTAACAGTCCTGGTTGTGGTGGGAGCTTGGTTCCTGAGGGGGGTATATGCAGATATCACGAGCAGTGACATGTGATCAGACTGGCCAAGGTATCCTCGGGGTTTAACCCTATAAGCCTGTTTGATATTTGTGTACATCTTGTCCAGTATTTTTTCTCCCCTGGTTGCACACTTTACATGTTGATGGAACTTGGGGGGAACTGCTTTCAGATCTGCAAGATTGAAGTCCCCAGATATGATGTGAGCAGCCACTTGTTCTGTTTGCTGCTGATGGTGTCAGGCAGGAGCCCCAGAGCCGAGTTAGCATTAGCATCTGGTGCTATGTACACAGCAGTTAGCAGTATGGCATTTATTTTGTGTGGAAGGAATATGGGTCTACATTTAATAGCCATAAACTCCATGTCTGGAGAACAGTGACTGGTGACTATGGTGGAATTTGTGCACCAGCTGTTGTTCACATAAATGCATAGCCCCCACCTCTCTTTTCTTATTGGAGCTCTCTTTTTTGTCCTGCCAGTATGCTGTGTAGCCTGCTAGCTCAATAGCCATGTCTGGAATGAATGGATTTAACCACGTCTCTATGATCAGCAGAATGCAGCAGTCACTAATGATCTTGTCCTTCGCCATCCATAGTTTCCACTCCTCTAGTTTGTTTACCAGAGACCTCGCATTTAAGGAAAAAATGCTTGGAAGTGGTGGTTTGTTTGGCTGCTTCCTTAGCCACATTAGCACTCTGCTTCAGCACCCCGTCTTTTGTTTACGGTCTCGACCCCAGTGCTGTCTCCTTGAGGGTGGGATGGAAGGTCTCCGGTTTCCTCCCACAGTCCAACAACATGGAGACCAGGTGGATTGGGTACTCTAAATTGTCCATACGTCCTTTTGTGTGTATGTATGTGTGCACCCAGTGATGGACTGGTGCCCTGTCCTGGGCTTAGTTGCATAGTGTAATGCCCTGCCTAACCGTGGGACTAACTGTGACCCTGATAAGGATTAAGGTGTGATACCAGATGAATGGATGGATGGATGGATAGTGTATGTCTGTTTGTGATCAATGAATCAACAGAAGTTCTCCAGAAAAGGTTGGCGCTGCACAAGCGGCTGCCCAGCCAGCAGTGCTGGGACCTGAATTTCCCGCAAGGGATTAATAAAGTATCTATCTATCTATCTATCTATCTATCTATCTATCTATCTATCTATCTATTTATCTATCTATCTACTTGGAATAAAATGCTTTTACACTAATTCACATTACGGACATGAGTCTGACTTTGTCTTACCATTTTGGAGATACATGATTGTCATTGGACAGTGAAGTGGAACCTGTTAAAGTATATAAGTTAATGCTAGAATCCCTTTACAAATTAAACAAAGTCAAATTCTTGTGTCAATTTTTTTGCTAAATATATGTAATATGTTGTGCCTGAGAATGTACTGGTTTTTACATTTCCCTCTTAATGGGAGTCCTGATAATACACATCTCCAAAACACACCCTTATGTGTGAACATGCTGTCCTCTAAACTACCCCAGTAAGATTGACTGCCCCTCTAAGGCTTTAGCAGTAGCACTGAGCTTCAGTGTTTGAACAGAGAGAGACGGTGCGTATTTCATGCCCTGGGGCCATCTTCCTCAGTCTAAGCTGTAAATAAGGGGCCAGAGTGTTAGCAGGGGGCCCGGGGCCATGGTGGACCCCTCCAGAGAGTGCCGCTCAGCCACTATTAATCAAAAAGCAGATGGAGTGAATTCTCACCTCATAACTCACAGCAAGAGAGAGACGACCGCCCCTCTTAAAGGAGGGGATTTTACAGCACAGAAGAATGCTAAGCTGTATTGGACTGATCTGTATTTAGATTTCACCAATCTGAGTATCGAACATAGATAAAATATTAGTCAAGAAAAAATCTCAAAAAGCACAACTAATCATTAGAATTAGACATATTAGTTCATTAAACTCAATCATTCTGTACTCTTGCATATCAGATATTAGGTAATAAAGAACTTCTAAAAATGCTAATAATCATTACAACAGGAGACATTAATCCATAGACATACTTTAGTAAATACTATTAATCACTAGAATAAGAGTTTTTGCCCACAAGCAACCTGAATAAACACTATTATTAAATAGAATTGGAGATATTAATCCATAAACAGCCTCAATAAACACTCTGTACACTAGAATAGGTGATATTAGTCAATATCATCCCCAGTAAACACTCAATACACTCAAATAGGATATTAGTCCATAAAGAATCTCAATAAACGCTTTATATTTTAGGAAATTCAACTTCAATAAGCATATTAATCACAAAAATCAGAAATTCATGCATCTTAGCTCTGTTCAATGGTTTGTGTTTATCCAACTTCCTCTTGATCTCATTCCAGAGGTCTTAATGAGGTTGAGGTCTGCAGATTTCGCTAGAGCAGTCTTCAAATTGTAAATGTATAAATCCTGTGTTTTCACAATATTAAAGGCATTTTCAATACTGCTACTTCACGTGTCCGTCATTTGCATGTCTGTGATAGTCAGAAGCTTTGATATGTCAGGCTTTAAGATATTTATGTCTTTTCCCCAAATATATCACAGCACTTGTGAGAAGGTTTCAATTTCTGCAGTTTGTTTCCACAGACCGCATACTCATTCCATTATATCCAGTGTGATTTAATGCATTTTAAATCATTTGATTTAGACTTTCTGCAACACTCATCAACATTATTAATGCTTTGGAACATCAAGTGATGCAAATTGTGGTTTAGCCAGCTTCTTAGGCTTACAAATCAGTGGGTTTTCTTCATCTAATTGAAATAGGCTGAGGAAAAAAGTTCCCCCTGAGCAGAAAGCATCTCAGTGAACTTGTCGAACTCTAGCCAAGTTAGTTTCCTGCCTCTTGTGCAGCGGTGCCCTCTTTGAAGGCATTGTCGAGGCTCCGCTCCAAAAACACAATACCGGTACTTTAAAAAAAATGTTTCCCAGAATGCCAAACTTCCCCCTGCCCAAACACTGAGAACCCTTACAGGGTGTAATAGGAACTCACTCTCTAGACTTTTCAGTTGTGTCAATAGGCCTTAAAGCTCATATGGCTGGCTAAGATCCCTTAAAGAAGTCACCTTGTATTTGACCCAGTTTATGGAGAAGCCAAGAAGAGAGAAATATCAGCTCACCTTGGCAGAAAGTCAAGTGTGCTATCAAATCTCTAATCTGAAATATCATTATTTTGCCCACCATATACCTGTATACTAGTGTCACATTTCTTAGGTTGGTGGCACCTGACCCGGTCAAAAACATACACTAATGATTATTAATTAGTCTATTATTAATCTTTTTATGATGTTCCATCATTTCTTTGCTATGCATATTATTTGTACAAAGTGGACAAGTTAACACGGTTCCCTGGGTGTGTTAATGAAATGTCCATCCCAGTCTCCCTCATTGATTAAGCTCCAAAACACCCAGCTGTCTTACTCATTTTAAACAGCTCTATCCAACTGATTGTTCTTTGCTCACCCCACCCCTATATTCAATGTGAAGATTTCGTCCAATGAGGATTAATTGCTTTCATCTGTTAGACTGTATCTGATCTACCATTATAGACTTAAATTATGGGAAATTCTAAAATGTTAACTTTGTTTAAAAGTCATCACAAAGCACTGCAGAAATCATCACAAACACAACAGAAACCACCTGAAATACAACAGAAACTACCACAAATACATCAGAAACCAACAAAAACACAACAGAAACCACCACAAATAACAGAAACCACCACAAATACAGCAGAAACCACCACAAACATAACAGAAACCACCACAAACACAACAGAAACCAACACAAATACAACAAAAGCCACCACAAATATAACAAAAACCCACACAAATACAACAGAAACCACCAAACATACAACAGAAACCACCACAAATACATCAGAAACCAACACAAATACAACAAAAACCACCACAAACACAACAGAAACCACCACAAATACAACAGAAACCACCACAAATACATCAGAAACCACCACAAATACAACAGAAGCCACCACAAATATAACATAAACCCATACAAATACAACAGAAACTACCAGAATGACAGGACTCAAACAGAAAATGGTTATCACACATGAACAGGCTCAGTTCTGCACAGAATATTCTGTGCTTAGCTCTTTCTTCTTCACAAAATCAAAATGGCATAGCTCTCAAGCTGTATGTAGAGCTACTTAGATGAGGGCGGAGTTAATTCACATGAGTCCCCTGATTTTACAAAAAGGAGAGTCCAAATCTGAAGGACTTGTTAAATTTTATGTTTTTAGACTTAGGCTTGCCACAAAAAATCATTTCATAATGTGTGGGTTAGCAGGCACTCTAGATACCTAAATGCATGTGTACAAAGTGTGGAAAAAGTTTTTCTTATGTTAAAAGTCAATATTATGTAACTCTTATGGTGTCTCTGTGATGTTTCCTGGAAAAACATAATAAGTGGAAATTCTAATTTCAAATATTAAAAACCAGCCAAATGTATCACTTAAACCACCTTATGCTGGTGTTTCTGACAGAGTCTGGCAGAAAGAAAACACACTTTGAATTATTTGTGAGCTACATTAGCCAGGTACTTTCACTTGTAAAACTAAAGAAGCTGAGTTCAGACACCAAGCATGTCTTGGCTGCTCAAACACATCTGGGGGAATATTGAAGAAATTTGGCTGCTTTAAATTTACTCTCAGAGAGGTGCTTTAGCTATATTTTGGTTAGATAATGAGTCTAGCAGAGATATAATGGTTTGGAGCTAAGATTAAAGATAGAAAAGCCCTCGCAGTGCTGATGCCCTTCAGGACTGAAATGATCTGCCTCTGTTACAGAAATGTTTTTGGAAGTTCTCCTCGGAGGGAACCTGCTGGGCAGGAACCATTTACAACAATCCAAATACCCTGCTACAGCTTCCATGTGCCCTTTAAGCGTTCAATCTTATCCACAATCTACCCCTCCCTCCATCACTCCTTCTCTCCATATCATTTATCTCTGGCCCCACCACAGAAGATCAGATTACACCTCCATCAGATAATGCTAAATGCTAATTTTAAGGTTTGTTGAGGCACAGACCTGCTCTACCCGGTTGCATAAGAGATAAGTCATGTCCCTTCAATATCAAACCAGTGAATGTGGCCTGTGTAAGTGAATTATAATGTCTTTAAGCTGTTTCTATTCTCCACTGATTAGATTTATGATCATAAATGTGCTTATATGTTAAATTAGCCAATGATCAAAATATATGGGCCTGTATTTTTATGTTTGAGATATATTTACAAACTCATAAAGTAGAACAATCACTACAGTGTAAAACTGAAATGCAATGCACAGAATCCCTGCCAGCATGAACAGAAACACCCCCATTGCATTGCTTTCACATTGCTTGACCTCTTTACTTAAAAATAATACATCTTCAAATGCAGTCAGCTCAGCTGTACTGTATTCCACTGTGAATGAGTCAAAATAAAAGATAAATCAATGTTTTTCATAAAGCAGCAGTGCTGTATTCATGCCACAATGTATTCACTTCCCAGTTGGAATACTCTACTGCACCCCAACAAAATTGTAATAAAATACACATGCAAGTTTAGAATTTTGCAATTTACTGAAGTAACATCAACTTCTATCTCAAAAGCAGTAGCATAACATGATAACACCAGATAAACATTAACATAAAAAATATAGAAAAATGGCCTAATAATTAAATTGTGCTCCAGTTTCAATCTGGGCAAAAATGAACAAAGGCAGGTGAACACATGACTATGCCTTATCACAGCATCAGTGACTGCAATGAGCCTGTTTTACATTTCAAATCCTTTCAAAATGGGATTGTATGCATGATGCTGCCACTCTGAAGTCATACTCAACATTAAGCTGAGATCTGTACTGTTTTCCCTATGGATGATGCTGTCCTTTCCTTTTCCCTGCACATTTTTAGATAATTTTCCTCCAATAGTAGCAGGTAAATTCTCTATTATCTGCTTTAGTACAAATAACTAAAAAATAGAAATCATTACCTAAAAAGTCATTTCACTACAGTATTGTATAGACAGCTCAGCATTTAGCCTGTTCATATGAGCTATTCTACAGCTACATCAGTTACAATTTAGGGAAAATGACTTTAGTACAGTGGAACTTTGGTTGTTGTTTGTCCTAGTTATCATACAATTTGTTTATCATCTACTTTTTTGGGAAATTTGTCCTAGTTATAACTCATCGTCCCAGTTTTCATCGCGGTGCCCACCTGACTCAAGCTAATTTCTTGAAAAACTAAGAATCTACCCACATGTTAATCATTCATTCTGGCTTTGTTTCTTGTTGTTTCTCTGACTTTGTTTCTCATTGATAATGCTCAAAGCATTCTAAAACATGTCACATTAAAGCAGTGGTGTGCAGCTGGAAATGGTTGCGAAAACTAATAGCAGTCAAAAACCCTGAGAACTGGTGTACAAAACAAAGGTTGACAGCTAGAGAGAGTGGAATTTACCATTTGTGAAGTGGCAGGGTGAGGGGGGATTGCTGTATTGCTCAAGCACCCCTAAAAATGGGCTAGAAATGCCCATGGTTCCAGGCAAGCTACACTTTTCTGGCCTCCTATCTAATATTCTTTTAACATGTTTAAGGGCTATTAATGAATCTATTGCACCCCACCTGCAATATCTACACTGATAAGTACAAGCATACCACACAGATTACACAAAATTTCTCAGACACACTTGCCAACTTTAACAATGAGCAAAGCTTTTATTTTCATTTAATGGTAATGTTATTACTTCGTTATGTTGAATATGTAGTGTTTCTTTTTGAATCTGTGTTAAAAGTGCAGAAATAGTGACTAAAAAAGTGTACAATAATGTACTCTGAATTTTTAATTTGCACAGTTCTGTAAAGTTTGTGGGTTAGTGTAGAGAAGTAGTAAAGAGTAACTAGAAAAGTGCATACACACACACACAGATCATATTGTAACATTTTACAAAGGCTTTTCAGTTTGGCACTAATTCCTCTCCATCAAATCAGAGAAAGTTGGGACAGAATGAACCATTTCAAATCAACCAACAGTTTCTTACATTTACTTTGCCTTTAATTTCATTGCAGACAGTATCAACCCAAATTATTTCATGTACTGTCTACCCAACTTCATTTGTTAATATACATCCATATACATGTACAGGACGACTCCACTGTATTAAGGAGAGGATGACCGGGGCCATGTATTGCGAGATTTTGGGGAACTACCTCCTTCCCTCAGTTACAGCATTGAAGATGTGTCGTGGCTGGGTCTTCCAACATGACAATGACCCAAAGCACACAGCCAGGATAACCAAGGAGTGGCTCCGTAAGAAGCATATCAAGGTTCTGGAGTGGCCTAGCCAGTCTCCAGACCTAAACCCAGTCTCCAGCTCAAACTCCGTGTTTCTCAGCAACAGCCCAGAAGCCTGGCTGATCTGGAGAAGATCTGTGTGGAGGAATGGGCCACAATCCCTGCTGCAGTGTGTGCAAACCTGGTGAAAAAATACAGGAAACGTTTGACCTCTGTAAAGGCTACTGTACCAAATATTAACACTGATAACTTAAACGCATCCAGCATTATGCAAAACATTTTTTATGGTCACTTGTGAACGCCTAAGATTAAAGCTAAATACATAACATGCTCCGAGCTGCTTATGACACTAATGCTACTCCACATCTCACTGATGGTAAGTTACTCACGTAAACAAATTGATCACATCTACCAACACAGGATGATGACTACATTAATAAAACACTAAGCCAGCATAACACAACTGCATAAAATAACCAATATGAACAATTCATAACTGTTTTACAACTGTGTACAACCCGCAAGTGCTTCTGTGTGATGACGTCACCCATACCGCGTGACCTCGACATGGACAACGCTACAATATTTATTACATCCACAAAATATTATTTAGGTTATAATGAATCATTATTAGGGCAGCACAGAGAGAGAGAGAGAGAGAGAGAGAGAGAGAGAGAGAGAGAGAGAGAGAGAGCGAGTGGGTGAGTGGGTGATAGAGAGAGAAAAAGTGCATGCACGTTTGTGTGTGTGAGTGAGTGAGAGAAAGAGAGAGAGAGAGACTGACTGACCGACTGTTCGCGTGACGCTCCTCCAGTATTTTGGACTTTCTTACTGACTGAATTTTCCTCTGATTAGTCAATTAGTGAAAAAGTACCTGTGTATCCCTGCAACAAGTACAACCTCAGAAAGGGTCTTCAGTGCTGGAGGAAATGTGGTAACCTGCCAAAGGTCTCTTCTGAAATCAGCCACAGTTAATATGCTGGTCTTTTTGACCAAAAATCTAAAGGTGTAAAGCACATACAGATTTTCCTGCCAGCCTTATTTCTGCATTCTTGCACAAAAAAAAGTATTTCAGTTTTACATGTTCATTGGAATTTATTGATTTTTTTTTATTAGGTTGTGTTTACAGTTGTACTACTTTGTGATTTTTATAAGTCAAGTTATTTTTGAAGGTGTAAAGCATTTAAATAAATGTCAAATTTGTTCTTATATTTCAGACTTGTTTAATAGGTGTCACTACAGTTTTACAACACAGGTGTACTAGTTGAACTTAATTATTGTAATTTAGTGGTTTCTAGTATTTTAGGGCTCTCAAGACAGAATGTAGTGATAGATTTATAAAACAAAAGATTAGACTGATATATATATATATATATATATATATATATATATCTATATTGTTACCGTGATAAAACCTAAAAATTATCGTGATAATTTTTTTTAGTCCATATCGCCCATCCCTAGTGTTCAAATACTTATTTTCCTCACTGTATCTGCTTTATCTACCATGCAGCCTCTACAGCAGTTAAGCCACAGCTATTCAGCCTACAGAAGTTTTAGCTGCACAATTCTTCCTGCAACAGTTTAGACCCACCCATTCAGCCTATAACACTTAAGGCCGGCCAGTTAAGCCTATAGCAATTTCAGACTACAACATTTTAGTTCCATTAGTTCCACCTACAGCAGTGAAACCCTACAACAAAGCTCATACAAGGATTCATTTGGATTTTAGCATTTCTGAGACATGGTAATCAAAAACTATATATGCCATATCTGCCTACAGCAATTTAGCCCCTCTTATTCAGCCTTTAGCAGTTTACACCCACCCTATAGCCTATAGCAGTTTAGCTACACTTATTCAGCCTATAGCAGTTTTACCCTGCAAAATCCACCTACAGCAGTTTAGCCCCATCTATTCAGGTTTTAGCAGTTTAGTCACAGGCATTTAGCCTACAGTAGTTTACTCCCACCCTATAGCCTATAGCAATGTAACAACACTCATTCAGCCTATAGCAGTTTATCACTGCCAAATCCGCATACAGCAGTTTACCACCATTTACCCTATTCAAGTTATAGCAGTTTAGCCCCACCCATTCAACCTGCAGTATTCAAGCTGCACCCATTCAGTCTATAGAAGACCCCTCTGGAGTCTGAGGGGGTTTTCAAACACTCTGATGTAGTCTGACATGTCCTGACATTTTACAAATTACACCTAAATACAATTATTTGTTTCCAAAGTGTTACACAGGCTTTTGTTCAGCACAAACTCAGCAACAACAGTATCAAAACAGTAAGAGTTTCATAAATCTATATTTTAATTAAATCTGCTGTAAACTTAAACTAAACTAAACTTATTTTCAGATGTGCTGATATATTGTAGGGAAAAAACACTCAAAATATCTAGCTAAGACTTTTGATCTCAGAACTTTTTTAACAGAGGTATTGGATAAACTCTGGTCATTACAGTTTTTTTTTAGAAATTGTATGTGGTTTTATTTCTAAAGCTTAACAAATGTGAGTTGACACTGTATTTTACTGTCACTTTTTCCTAGATTGAATATTCATCAGATATGTTTGAGGTGAGAGGTGAGAGGTCTTTGTTCATGTGAGTGCTCTTTATTTAAAGAGAGTAAATTGGTGTTTTTGCACATTCCTAGGCTCCTGATCCTCCACTGGAATGTCTGTAATTATGATGTTGTTATCATACAAATGGCAGATTGTCAGTGGGCAGAAAAAAAGTGCCGCGCTCTGACTCGTGCTGAAAAATGTGTTTGTTGTTATTTATGCTTCTCTCACAAGAACCTAAAAATATATTTTGATTCAAGCTATATATATATTTCAAAAGATTATTTACATATATCAGTCTGTTTAATTCTGAGGATAAAGTGAAACTAGATAACTGTCATTCAAACACTTTTTGAGCCCAAAAAAAATGTCTCATGATTCCTAATATGAGCATGTATTTTTTGCAGGTATTTCAAGTTTTGTGCAAAGTTAGAGAACTCCTGGTTAAACTGGTGATAATTTTTTTCAGAGAACAAATCCTGCATTTGTCATGACACACTTCCTCTTTATTTGCTTTTATTTTTTTAAGATTTTGAAAAAAGAAAGTAAAATATAGCCTGTGCAAAAGTTATGGCACATTAAATAGTGTAGGTTGTAGTTTTTTTGGTTTATTTATTTAGTTTAGTGAAAAGGAGTGGAGATTTAATCTCTGACCTCTGCGAACCCCAGTGGAAAGTACTATAGACCAACTGAACTGTTCTTTGTGGGAATTTTCCTGAAGTGTAAGTCATTCATTAGCAGAGTCATATTATATCACCCAACCGTGTAATCATTGCTTTGAATCAGCTGCAAGCAATCCTCAAAAGCAGACCTATGTCATCTCATCCTGTCTATAAATGCCCACCGCCCCTTCTGGTATGACAGGATATAAACAGCTCCCCCCTCCCTTCATTCATCAGAAGCCTCATAAAGCAGCTGCTCCAAACTGCAGCGCCAACTTCCTGCACATTCCTGAAGGACTTTTCCATGCAAACTGTAGTAAACAAACTCGGGAACAACAACAAAAAAATGTCCCGACACTTAATGTTATTTCCTTTCCACAGTAAATCATACAGAGCAAAGGGAGAGACCCTGTGCAGGTTTATAGAGCGGGTTACCGGTCCCAGCACAGTGAGAACAAAGGAGCCAAAAAGAACAGTGATATGCACAGGAATGTGGGTGTCCTGAGGGGGCGGAAGTACCCCCAGATTTCAAGATTGTTTACCTGCAACATATACCTCCCACAAGGTGAGTTTATACGCTTTAGTACAGCTGTTTACTCTCCATCAAAACTTCAGTACATATTTTGTGCAAGACTTCATGGGACATAACATTATGGTGGATATGAGCACTTATTTCACTAATGATGAATAAGATTCATCTTATTTAAAGATATACTCACATCTTCTAGTAATTAATCATGTTTATTGACGTTGTCTATGTAATAACACTACAGTATCTCTTATTCTAATAATTAATTGTTTATGGGCTAATACCTATACAGAGTACGTATTAAGGTAAACCCATGATGCCTTGCATGAAATATGCACTAAACTTTCTGTAGAGAATAAAGAGGATGTATTGAAGCCTAAAGCTCACTGTCAGCAACTTGTGGGTAACATCATAGAAGATTCTAGAGTATCAGGAGCAGCAGTATGTACACAGACAGGGAACGTCAGCAGGTTTCATAGCTTGTGAATGAAAATGACTTCCAGGCAAGAACTGCCTCTAAATGTCAAAGCAGGTCCTTCACAACCAAGTTCTAAAAATTGGGAACTGCACACCATGAACATATGGAGCAGAGTGACACACAAGATTTCTTGTGTTCTGACAGTCAAAGTTCTGAGGGGAATTTCCTGTAGACTACCCTGTCCTGGCTACAGTTAAATCAGTGTAATGCCCTGCCCAGCACCAATTGAAGGGGGGACTGACCAGGACCCTGATCAGGATTAAGTGGATAAGAAAATGGAAGACCTGTAGACTGGAATTTTTGTCACTGCTGGTATACCCGTATAATTGTACACTTTGATAAACTTGCAAATTCAGCTACTTCCTTCACACCTATGACCTTGGCCACGCCCAAATGCAACCACTCCTTTTTCCCTCTCATTAACATCTGCTTTGCAAATTATTTGCCACACATTGAATGAGACATTCAATGCATTGTACCATCTCTTCCCAGTTCAGAAGTAAAAAGAGTAGTAGTAAAGAGTACCAGTGAAAAGTTTGGACACACCTTCTCATTCAGTGTTTTTCTTGTAAATGAACACTGAAGTCATCCAGACTATGAGTGAACACATAATGAATCATGTAGTAAACTTAAAAGTGTTAAACAAACCAAAATATGTTTTAGATTTTACTTCAAAGTAGACACACAACGGATGTCTCAAACACATTTGTTTAACACTTGTTTGTTTACTAAATAATTACATATGTATTTATTAATAGTTTAGATGACTTTAGTATTAATCTACATGGAGAACATTTTTAAATCATGAAACACCACTGAATGTCCAGAAGGTGTGTCCAAACTTTTGACGGGTACTGTACATGTATATATATCCTCTGTGAAGTACTTCAAGCTGCATGTTTTAAACTTTTGTGGCTTTAATATTTGATTATATGTTGATTTGAATTGATTGGATTCAAATATGTTCATCATGTCCATATTATACAGTATAAACAATCTGCTTATTACATAGACAGAGTTGTGCTACAATAATATATATTCATGTGGAAGTTCTGTACATACTTGAATCCAGTTCTTTAGTGTACTAGCACAGATTGAAGCTCTTTCAGTCAGTTATGATATAATAACACATACAGAGCTGACAGGAAGGCCAATTTGTTTAAACATTTACAGTAAGAGTTAAGGCTTGCATCAATGGCCTTTCAGGTTTACTGCCATCCTCTCTCTCTCTCTCCCTCTCTCTCTCTCCCCCCTGTGGGATTCCTCCTCCATATTCTGAATTAAACAAACCTTTCATCTCTGTTCTCTTTATTTCTTCCATTCAGAGGATCAGAACATATTTCCTTGCGCTTTCGTCTTGGGAAACGTTTCTTGTTTCAATCACTTTCTGGATCACTTTCTCTCACACAGAACCCACAGGCTGCCCCGTCACATAAAACAAGCCTGGCTCAGTTACTCTATAACCATAAGGTGTTTTTAATAATTACAGCCATTTACATCTGTCAGAGCACAAACAGCTGCCCGGTATTAAATGAAACTTTAAAAAGGAGAATCAGTGCTAAAACAGCCACACTCACGCACATACAGCTCTGCACTGTTCCACTGTAGGTATGCTTCTATTTGTGGTTGTTTTCTTAGCTGGGCCACAGTTGCGGAAATGAATATCAAATGTGGCCCCGCTTGCATAAATCAAAACTGCCCAGAGGCTTTTGGGGTTTCGTTACCTCTCCATTTCAACCAAATACAGAATACATAAAGGGACCCCAAGAGCCTGCGCACTTTCCCACTGCAGCCCACCAAGGCCCACCACAGCCATACTTTATTCATCAAGTACAACAGTGAGTCATGTTCAACGAGAACTGGCTAAGAAAGAAAGTACAAAACGTTAGAGTGCAAGAGCACCAAAATGAAGAAAGGACATTAGGAGAGGGCTCATTTAAAGTGTGGACAAACATCTCATTTACAGATCTGACAGCTGACACTTGTGCTTTGCTTCTTTAGTTTAGCTACAAGGCTAATGAAGCTAATAATAGATAAAAGCTTATACTCCACCAACTGGCACCAATTGGTTTCTGACACTCTATGATGTACTGGCTACTGCACTTATACTCATCTTTACTAAGCCAGAGGAGAAGCTGCAGCTGTTTAAGAAGAAAAATGATTCTTGACTTTTTCTTGAACTCTCTGACATTTACAAATATTAAGGTGTATCAATCACCTCCATTTTATGCATTTGTGCCGACATATTTAACAGTCAATTTCATGAGGCCTGGCCCCTTAAGATGCAGCAAGCTCAGAGTTTACCCAGTCTCACTCTGATTTGTGAGACAGTCATGTAAATGGGGGAGTGGATTTCATGAAATAGTCACATGTCTCTGTTATATTATGTAGCAGCATTTCAGCTGTTCACTTTTGGAAAATTAACATACAATGAATGTCATGTTACTGACATTACGGTTGGACATTAAGTTTACAGTTCAGTTACTGAGATTTGTTTTAGGTTAGCATTAGGATTTGATTTAAGATTAAGGTTAGGGGTAGTTTGGTTAAGGTTAGGGTTAGGATTAAGTTTAGTGTGGTTAATGTTAGGGTTAGTCTGGTTAAGGTTAGGGTTAAGATTAAGATTAGTTGGGCTAATGTTAGGGTTAATGTTAATTTGGTTAAGGTTAGAGGTAGTTTGGTTAAAGTTCGGGTTAAGATTAAGTTTAGTGTGGTTAATGTTAGGGTTAGTTTGGTTAAAGTTAGGGTTAAGATTAAGATTAGTCTGAGTAATGTTAGGGTTAATGTTAGTTTGGTTAAGGTTAGAGGTAGTTTGGTTAAGGATCGGGTTAAGGATATGTTTAGATTAGTTAAGGTTAGAGATAGGGTGAGTCTGGTTAAGGTTATGACTGGGGATAGTCTGGTTAAGTTTAGGGTTAGAATTAATATGATTAAAGTGAGGTTTAGGTTTAAGATTAAGGTTAGGGTTATTCTGGTTAAGGCTAGGATTAGAGTTAGTCTGGCTAAGTTTGTGTTAAGTTTAGAGTTAAGGTTACAGTCTGGTTAATGTGAGTTATACTTAGGGTTAAATTTGGGATTAGGGGTTGTCTGGTTAAGATGTACAGCATTTAATATGAAGCAGCTCCAGTTTATGGTTAACGTGTTTTAAGCACAAACAGCAGATCACTGATCTGCCGTCTTCTTTCCTGTAAATTAATTACATGCCTAAATTAGTGCAAGTTTCTTAGCTAATGGTGAGCTTGTCAGGACTAGTTTATTAATAAAAAGGTCATACAAAAATAATACACTAATTTTTTATTTGACTTCAAAGACATATGAACTTACATGAACAATGATGCTTGAAATCACCTGCATGCACATACATGTGGATGGCTGACGTACAGAAACAGGATTAATCATCGGTACAGAGCTTTGGCTGTCTTCCCACACATCTTACTCTGTTTGACAAAAAACAGCTTCAATTACTGAAGAAGAGTAAATATTCTCTCTGAAACCCCCCTCCTCTTCTGAGAGCGAGAGAGAGAGCGAGAGAGAGAGAGCGAGAGAGAGAGAGAGAGAGAGAGAGAGAGAGAGAGAGATGATCACTAAGTAGTTTTCCAGTCAACAATGACAACCATGTAAACTGTAAAGGAGCAAAAACTGTACTTGCGTCACATGTGCTCTGTATCACTAGCAAATACCAGAAATAGTTGAAACATGACTACATTAGTTTTAAGAGTTTTAAAACTTATGACTGTATACAACTATTCAATCAGTTTGACTTGTTTATGCAATTGTCCTGAACATCATTTTAAATATGTGCTTTTAATAATAATTAATTAATAACAGTATTACTAAGGTTAAGGTTAGGGTTGGGGTAGTCTGTGAAAAGTCAGGTTGGGATAGTCTGGTTACAATTATGGCGGGGTAGTCATGTTAAGGTTAGAGGTACATGTAGTCTGGTTAAAGTTAGGATTGTGGTCATCAGGATTGGGCGGCACGGTGGCTTAGTGATTAGCACGTTCGCCTCTCACCGCTGAGGTCTCAGAGGTTCGAGTCCACATCTGAGTGAAGTTTCCATGTTCTCCCCGTGTCTGCGTGGGTTTCCTCCGGGCACTCTGGTTTCCTCCCACAGTCCAAAACAATGGAGATCAGGTGATTTGTATATTCTTAAAATTACCCTGGTGTGTGTATGTCTGTGTATGAATGTATGTATGCCCAGATATGGTTGGCACTCTGTGCTGGGTGATAACCCCTAGTGCTCGATGGAGTCCTCCAGATGGACGGTCACTTCCGATTGAGAGTATGCTGTGCATGACTGGCTGCCACTTCTTGCCGGTGTGTGTGGTTGAGTGTGTGTAAATGGAGTGTGTAGATTGTAAAGCATCCTTGGGTTTGAGAAAGGCACTATATAAGTGTAACATTCATTCATTCACTCATTCATCTGGTAAAGGTTAAGGTTAGAGGTATGGGTAGTGTGGTTAAGGTTAGGATTACGATCATCTGGTTAAGGTAAAGGTTAAGGGTATAGGTAGTCTGGTTAATGTTAGGATTGGGCAATCTGGTTAAGGTAAAGGTTATGGGCATGGGTAATCTAGTTAAGATTAGGATTGGGGGTCATCTGGTTAAGATAAAGGTTAGGGGTTGTGTGGTTAAGATTCTACCAAATTCACAGCTCCATAAAACAAATCTATTCCTGTCTAATAGGATTCGTGTCTACTGGCCATGAAATGCAGAGAGATTAACATTTTAAGTGAGTTATGTTGTGTGCATATGTTATTTGATATTCCAGGCTGATGTAGTCATGGGTGAATTATTTTTTTACATTGGGGTGCTCAAGAGTGATGAAACTCTGATGTCAAAAATCAGATCATCTAAAATTGTCAAAAAGAATTTAAGCACAGTTTTCCAGGGTTGAGTGAGCTGTGCCACTTCCAAAACAGGTTTCTCACAGTTGTGATAAAGACACTGTTCACAGGGATCAATACTGAGTGAAAATGCACATCTTTACTGTGAGCCAGCAGAACAGTGTCTCAAATCCATCAGGGTCTACATATACACCTTGATTCAACCATTAAGGTCAGAAATTGCTGTATGTAGACAAAAAATTATATATGCTATGTACTGTATGTACAGTGTTTAGACTAAACTGTTGCAAATTTTATTTCTATGAAGTATAGTATTTTCATGCAAATGTATGCAAAATTATTTAAGAATTATCTGCTCTATAAAACAAAATGCAGAATAAACAATAAGACTATACAGGTGTCGAACTGGGTGTCAAGAGTGGTTCTTCCATTAGAAAGGAGCACTGGTTCAGTCTGGTCTCGCATGCTGGGATTAGGTCGGATCAAATGCTGTCCAAACCATGCAGTAGTGCCAAGTCAACAGCCGGCCTCACGCCGAAGCTGTGGCACAATAGGCAGAAAGACATGTTGGTTTTAGCAGTCTGGAGAAAATGTACAGGTCCAAGACTGGAGCTCTGAGGGACCTCAAACTTGTAAAGGCAGGAAGATAGGCAAAGGGCAATGAATATGGGTAAGCTCCATAGTTCAAAGGCAACCAGTGCTGACCAAATGAGGATGCATAGTGGGTCACAGGCTGTCCTGTATTAGCTGAGTGAGCTAAGCATGTACAGGAACAAAGGAATGTGAGGGAGGGGAGATAAAGTCTCAGCATCCCCCATAAAGCTCCCTGTTAATCTTGGCCATGAGCGCTGAATACACAGAACAACTCGAACAACGTTGGACTAGTTTTTAGGAGATGGAAGCACATCTTGCCTGCATCACTGAGCAATGTGCACATGTTACACTGGCTCACAGTTATCCCTCTTCTCAGATCATTCCAGCAAAACACCTACATCTTCTACTCTGTGGGTGTTTTCACTCTTGAGGGTTGTCCAGGCTCAAAGCCATTTGCACTGACAGCTGGTTGAGTGCACTATACAAATGATATTTTGGCAAACAAAATGTAGGCAAAATATTTGTCATTGTAATCATAGGATTATTATAATGATTTTGGACTTTTTACTAAAACAAAGTAGATTAGCGGTTCAGACTTTGCATGGTATTTTATTAAATTATATCTTTTTAGTACTTCTTATATATCATAAGTCCAGTTAAACAGGATGGACCATTCTCAGATTGAATGGTAATCAGTACCTTCATTACTGAATTATACACAAAAGTACAATCCTGCAATGTTTTACACTTAGAAAAATTAAAACTTGGCTTTGAAACCATAAGCCAATATATTACTCAATTTTCCTGGTAATTGATTTCCATTCATGCATGAGTCAAACATACTCAGCTGGTGTTAACATCCTTCAAGTCAATTAAAGCTTATTTACAGGGTAAAAGCTAATAGAGGACAATGTTTGAAAGTTGTACCTAGTAGCAGCCCAGAAATCCAATAATCCAAACTGAAGTGTTTTGACTAAAAATAGATTTTTTTTTTACTTGCTGACATAGCAACTGTAGCCATGAAAGAATGATTTTTGAGTGTACTGATAGATATTCTTGTTATCTAAAAAAGCCATCATTAGCCCAACAATAATGAACCATCACAACAACTCTGAAAGCTCAGCCTACTTAGGAAGCACCAAACAAACAGCATCTACTGACCAATAATCAACATTAAGGCTGGTTTATACTTGACGCGTCGCGAAGGTCGCAACCGTCCGCGTGTCAAAAATTACATCACTCACAGAGACACTCTGTATGTCTCAGAATCGCCTCGCCGCGCACTTCAGAATTTTTCTAACTACACGGAGGTGCGGACGCGGACAGCAAGCCAGATATGGACATATTTGAAGAGAAACTGGTGGCAGAAATAAAGAGGTATAGACATATACATGATTCCTCCATGAAGGACCACAAAATATTTAAAATGCATTTCATCATCAGTGTGTCACACTCTCCCTTATCTCGTCTTCCCTTATTAATTGGTAGCACAGACCGTCTCTGTTTTCTCATCAAAAGTAGCAGCAAACACAACAGCTCCTCATCCCACGCATTCATTTTGCAATAAACAATAGTGTTCTTCTGCCTCTTTGTGCACTTCAGAATGATATTTTTCACACAGCGCCACCTAGCAGATAGGAGAATATCGTCATGCCTCTTATCCATGTCACAAGTGAGTATAAACACATTTTCCCCCTGGCAAATGCACAATCCTCGCAGCACTCAATGCGTCAAGTATAACCAGCCTTTAGGCTTGGGCCAATAAACATTAAATTTACATTTACAATAAAAACGTTGTGTTACGGCATTTGGCAGATGTGATGTACAACCAGACTGACGTACAACAGTGTTTTATCTCCATTAAGAGAATGATCTCAGCTAGTACAGACAGCTTAGAGTCCAAACTACTCTTCAGTTCAGACACTGTTAGAACATAACCATCACTAATACCTAGAAAGAAGGAAAGACACACAATTATACACAATATAAGAGCTTTACATCATTACAATAAGTGTTTAAACTAGTGCTGCTTAAGTGCTCCACAAAGAGATGCTCTTCAGTCTGTGTGTGAAGACTGTGAGCAACTCTGCTGTTTGAACAGTCAGTAGGAGTTTGTTCCACCACCTGGGTGCCAGGACAGAGAAGAGTCTGTAGCTGTACTAGAAGCTCGAGAATCATTTCCATTAGGCACCATTTATGTTTAACCAGTATCACACCCTCCACACCAGCAAATATAGAATCAACAGTCATAAAATCACATTGAAATGTAATAAAACTTGTTGCTTTTCCTCAAAATAAAAGCTAGTCACGTTCAACAGGTTTCTGCAGGCTGCAACATGTGGCCTGAGCTACCTTTTTTCCTTTAGTTAGGAAAGACCAGGTACACAGGAAACAATGAGCTATGAATGAGCACGAATGTGCAAAAATAGAAATGTTATCATCCATTAATGTTGTCATATTCCAGTGAAGCAGATATTGCACAACAATAATCAAAGTAATGCTTCTTAAGAAAAACAGAGAGCCCCATTTCTTTTAATGACATCTACTCAAACAGTCCGTAAAAGAACTACATGCTCCATCCCAGCTAAACAGGATCAAGTTCACAGCCATATTAACCTTCAACTATGAAAAAGTTAATACTCAAGTAACAGTCAAAGCTATCTGGTTTATAACACAATGCTTTGTAGACATGTGGTGTGATTGGTCGACAGGACAAAAGTAGACAACTGAGTTTTCAGCATTTACTTAATATGGATCTTGATTCTTGAGTTTTCTTACTAGAGTAAATTTGTAGGCAGGCAATCTTCTCTGGAAGTTTCAGTTTGAGTATCTATTATTATTTAAAAGCTTTGTTTACCACACATGGAAACACTTAGACAACAAAGCTTAAACAGGATTAAGCATTAGAGTTAGTGAACAATCAGATTTTACTATGATTTACTGTGTGAACCCGAGATGATGACCCTGTCCCACAAATGAGCCCACAATCGATCCTGGGTGTGGACGCAAGCACCAGCATGCCCTGCGTTTCCATAGAAGTGAATCTGAAGCTGTGGCGAAATGTTTGATGAGATCAGATTAGTGACTTTACAGAAAGCCGTATTGTTTTGTAACACAGGCTCTCTATATATGTCCTTTCATTGGGTAAATAACACCTGAACAAACATTTGCAGAGCATTTATTTATGTTTAAGTCAAATAAATAGTATAAATGCTTGTCTTTTGTGGTTGTGGCCTCTCTAGCATGAGCAGCTTTAAAGCCTCCAAGACTGAGCATGCTAACACTGCAAAAAAGCACAGCTTATAAGTGGAAGCTTTTAAAATGTATCTAACATACTTAAGACCTGATAGTGTTTTAAGAAAATTACATTATTATTCAACTTTTTGTTACTTCTTTATTTGGTAACAATTTACAAAAAGGCTAAGTCTAACAGTAATGCATCAGGCTTTATTAAATGGTTAAGTAATCTCTCAACATGTGAGTTTATATGAGCCAAGCTCTAATTAAGCATTTATTTATAAGCCAGGGTGGCACAGTGACTTGGTGGTTAGCACGCTAGCCTCTCAGTGCTAAGATCTTGGGTTCAAGTCCCCATCTGGGTGGAGTTCCCATGTTCTTCTCCAGTGCACCAGGGGATGGGAAAATGAATGGATGGATTTATTAGCCAATACGAAATGTACTGTCTGCTGTTAGCACTGCATGAAGATCTGAATATCAATCAAATTTAGTACAGTGGCTACTGAAGATGACAGGTTGTCTGAATGATCATTTACATAACTCTTCAGCCATTTAATAATGCTTAATACATTCATAATTACTGTTAATTTTGAAAAAAGTGAATAGATGTTTTTGTATAAATCAAAATGATTTTTACATTCTTCACAGTAGGCACCTCTTACTTAGATGACAGCTTTCTTGGCATTTTCTCAGTCAGCTTTATGAGGTAGTCACCTGGAATGGCTTTCAGTTAACAGCTGTGCCTTGTCAAGAGT
>BRDA01002448.1:29512-40381 GCA_036984385.1 Crenuchus spilurus
AAAATGAAGTTTCATCTGTGTGTTGACTACAGAGTTTGTGTAATTCTCCGTTCTTTACGTTCAGTAGTTGAGAACTGTTCCGTTTCTTGCCTCTTAATGTGTTTGAGACATCAGTTGTGTGTCTACTTTGAAGTAAAATCTAAAACATGTTTTGGTTTGTTTCACACTTTTAAGTTTATTACATGATTCCTTATGTGTTCACTCAGAGTCTGGATGACTTCAGTATTCATTTACAAGAAAAACACTGAATGAGAAGGTGTGTCCAAACTTTTCACTGGTACTCAATACAGCTCTGAAAAAAACGCATACAATTACAGATGATCAATTTCTCTGATTTTACTGTTTATAAATGAAAATTTATGTTTTATCCTATAAACTACTGACGTTTCCCCCAAATTCCAGATAAATATATTCTCTTTTAGAGCAAACAATGTAGTGTTTTCACATCCACAAATCATGCAAAGAAAACAAGTCGGTAACACTTTCATTAATAAGCCATTAACTAATGATTAATAACTGTGAACAAATCATTAGTTCATGAGAATTTGAACACGAACAAATGTTTATAACTGACAGTTCATGTAGTTACTAATGAGTGTATTCATTTTTGCAGATGTTAACAAATCATTAGTAAATCATTAGTTAATTAAATTCTCATGAACTAATGATTTGTTCACAGTTATTAATCATTAGTTAATGAGCTATTAATGAAAGTTATTATAAAGTGTTACCAACATGTCCATATTCATTATAAACACCACAATACTAATGTGTTAACATAAGAAAAGTTCAGAAATCAATATTTAGTGGAATAAACCTGGTTTGTTTATGTGCTGCACTAGTTTTCACATTGCTGTTGGGTAACTTCATGCCACAACTCTAGCAGTTCTTTTTTGATGGCCTGTAGAACATCCATCTTCCTCCTGATGATGAAATTCCAGAGGTTTTTAGTTTGGTTCAGGTCTGAATGAAATGGAATATGTGCTCGTGTTTTGAATTTGGGATCTTGTTTTGAAGACGAGCCAAAACATTATGATCAATATGCTAATATGCTTAATAGAGTTTTGCCCTTTTTCATAAAACCAGAATAGCTCTGACTCAGAGTCATGGACTCAGTGAGACCTCTGAAGTTGACCTGTGGGCTCTGACACACCAGCATTAGCATCAAATTATTTAAGTCCTGTAAGTTGTGAGGTGGAGCTGCCACAATTTGGACTCGTTGTTCCAGCACATCCCTCAGATGCTTGATCAGATTGAGATGCTTGATCTGATTGAATTTGGAGGCCACTATTAGTAGGTACTGTCGCTGCTCAGCAGAGGTAATCTGACCGTAATGATTTAGCCCTTGTCAAAGTCTCTCAGTTCTTCATGTCATCAACATTCTTCACGTCACTTTGAGAGTGGTCAGTAGCGAGAATGTGCTGTTTTCCAGTAAAGTAGTTAATAGCTTACTGCTGAGATAGCGATTTTAAATGACTTGTGCACAATACTGTATTTGGCCACATTTAAGATGCTTTCACTTGCAATGATGTTTTTTTGCAGTGCTGCCCCACTGCTGTTGGAATGATGTGAAGTCCTCCAAATGTTTGCTCAGCTCCTGGAATGGCAGCAATAACAAGTCTGAACGTCTGGAAGGAATGATGTCAGCCGTTTTGCTTTAGAGGGATCAGAGCCTGGCACAGACTGAAGGGACTAAAGGATGGGGGGGCAGCTTTACCCACTGTCAAAATCACATACAGTTGGCTTATTTGCCTGTAAAGTAAAAGCACAAGTGAGCAGACTGAATAGGCCATTCATGCTTTTTTACCTCCTTAACACGCCATTAATAATTCAAGGTGGTAAATACATTATGTTTGACACATGGATGCCTATGAAAGCTACACTAGAAACAATTGTAAAAATCTGAGTGGATATAAACTGTAGAGGGTCTGAAAGGGTTAAACACTGCACTCTGTTTTACTGGCAGGCGTGCACTGAAACAAGACACGGCAATCCAATCAGTAGGAGAATACTAGGGTGCATTATTTGAATGGAACCAATTGTGGACAAAGAGTCCAAATTTAAAGTTATGTAACATACAGTACTATATGCTTAGGCTACTGTTGGAAAAATAGGCCACACCAAAGTATAGCAATGATTTACAAAAAGTAAAAAAGACACTGATGTGAGGAACGTGTTGTTCCTTTCTTCTTTCGTTTTTTTTCTTTATTTTACACTTTCTACATTTTACACTTTCTCCAGATATAGCTGATCAATGAAGTTATGTTTGGAGTCTAATTTTTGGAGCTACACCCAAACCCATACCCTGTTAGCAAACCCTAGAACCTAATTGTTCACATAAGTCATACTGTGTCCTAAACCTCATTGACTAATCTGTGACCTTAATAAAAACCTGGATGAGGTTTTAACAGGTTGAGCAATGAATTTAGTTCATCTAGTTTTTGTTAGCAACATTAGCCGTGCAGCTCCAGTTTTAACGCTTGGGATTCGGTATTTTTTTCAGCACGTCACCTATATGACCTGACATTATTTTTCACTTTGACAAACTGATTGGATTCACTTTTTTGCCCATGTCATTTGCACACACTAGTGTGAAACACATGTGAAACACACACACTAGTGAACACACTAGGCTGTGAGAACATGTGCCCGAAGCGCTGGGCAGCCCAATCCACAGCATGCCTTAGGTGCCTTGCTCAAGGGCACTTCACTCATGACCTGCCTAGGGATCGAACCAGCAACTTTCTGGTCACAAGACCAGATACCTAATCACCATACAGAAACTACCCCTTAAGTGTATTAAGACCCCAAGCACACAAAAAATATAAAATGAGATTTTAAGTTTTATTTCCCTACAAACATGCACAATGAAGCATGTTAAAGATTGTTTTTTTTGTCCACTTGGTAGCAGTGTTGGCAGGTTCTGCTGTATTGTGTGGTTTCCTTGCAGGTACCTCAGTACTTTTATGGATGTAAATTAGATTTTTATGCAGAGTTAGCTTGGTCTATCAGTATCAAATGAAAACCAGAAAAGAGTTTGAAGGTAACATTTTCAAAAGAAGTTGAAGGCAATGTTCAACATGACTTTGTCATTGTGCTGTGATGTCTTGAACCAGATGTGATCAGCAGCTCCAGAGGCCTAAACCTAAGAAGGAAATTGGAGTCCAACCATTTCTTGTCTGATCTACTACATTTGAGGTAAGTAGAAATTTGGCTAAATATGCTTTCTGGGAGAACCATTCTTTTAAGATTTCTTGGAAGTCTCCGAGTGCTTTTTCCTCTTCTTAAAGTTTTCAGAGGCTTTATATCAGTTTAAAGATTGCTTTGGGCATTTTTCTCTGTTTTATCAGACAGACCATAAACACTGTATGCTCCATTCTCCCTCTTCCCTTCTGGCTTCGGCATTTGAACAGATTATAGCAAGAAAAGAACTCAGCAAGACCACATCCTCCAGACCCACTGCCCACATCCAGATACCATGAATAATGGATGCTCCCTGAAAGTGCTGTGGTTCAGTTTGTGTGTGTTCAAGGTGCCAGATAGTTGGGATGTGTTCACATGGAGGTCCAATATCTCCCTTGTGGAACAGTTTCCATGCCAAGACTCCTAAACTCATCTCAACAAAACTATTTTAGAAGGGTGGTCCGAACTTTAGAGTCAGAAAGCAGACTCAGAGGATAGAGCAGAAAACATAATATTGTTTATTTTACTGGATATTATTTTTTTTTTTTTTACTTTCAAACACGTAGAAGATTCATTTAATTTATTAATTTAAATAGATTCAATAATTATGCTGTTGCAAGGGAAACATAGTCAGTAGTAATCTAAATAGCCCAGTCATTTTTGTCATCAAATCTTAGTGTCATACTCACTGTACATCCTGCTTTTCTACTTTACTCACACTACACCCTGGAATGACACTTCCCAGAAGCCCTGGTGCTCCTATGGACTCATGTGACTTCCCTCCCAGCTGTCTTTCATTGAGATGCTGATTTGCAGGACTACATAAGTCAAGCCTGGAGAATAGTTGTTTGCTTGGTATTGTTGTGCTATACATGCTTTAACATAGCCATTTGTCTTCTGCCTTTTGGAAGCTCTTGTATATGGCCTTTGCTAGCTTGTATAGCTTCCCTAGCCTGTTTAGCTTCCATAGTTTGGTTAGCTTCCCCTAGTCTGTTTAGCTTCCATAGCCTGTTTCTCTTGAGGCCTTGATGGCTTTCTATCTAGCCTGTGTCTATTTAGCTTGTGGTGCTTGAGGCCTAGTTGGTCCTCTGTTACTTATCCTGTCTAATGTGAGCTCTAGCTGGCCCTCTGTTAAGCCTGGCTCTATTGAGCTTGTTTCTTCTTTGTCTGTTTCTGTTTCTGTTCAGGTTGGTGTGTGCTCTTGTTTATTTGCATTTGTGTTTGGTTTCTTATTAAATTAATTTCTAATAATCCTGCGCTTATCTTCCCTGAACCATGGCCTTGCATTACACTTAAACAGTCTTTTGGTTGTTAATCCTGTCATTTGTGCAGTATTTTGAATGGTTACAATATCACAACTGCAGTTTTATACGTTAATAATTGTTCAAATGAATTAAGATTCCATTTAAAGGTATGGTTCAACAAAATAAATAAATAAATAAATAAACAGATTGAAGACTTATTTAGTTTAGAACTGGAGCTAACAAACAATGGAATAATTGACCAAAATATTTTTTGTTGAATTTCATAACCAAAATTTCTCTGAATTGACTTAAACTTAATCCAGATCTAAATTAAAGTTTCACAGACTAGTGGATGTGACTTAGGACACAGTATGACTTGCTGTGTGCTTTTAAAATAACAAAAATTCATGTTGTCTTCCATTGCTGCCTGTAGCAGTGAGAATTTATTTTTATAGCTCAAGGTAATCAAACTTTGACAACTAGTCTGTGAGATCTTAATTGACACTTCCTTCTGAACACTTTTTATTAATTACTTTTGACAGAAATGACTGGCTATGACTTTTTCCATTTAGAAAATCAACAAAACATGTCATTTAAGCAGGGATGCTGCTTTTGTATGGTCAGGATATGCAGTAAATACCACAATTCTTCATTGCATATTAAAAGACATGGAAAGCTTTACAAATCTGGGTAAACCTGCTGCCTCATAATATTCACTCCTGTAATAAAAGCTTAAGCAACTGCCCATTTGTTTCTACTTTAAGGACTCAACAGGTATTTTGACTCGACAGGTATTTTTCTTCTTTCCTAAGTATGGGGATTACAGTCAAATTGAGTTTTGTAGGTAGCTGACGATATGCTAGGGATGCATCAGATAAAGATCAGGTTGATTCCTACAGCCAGTCTAAATTCCAACATGGTACAAATACACAGTATCAAGGAAACTGGCAAAGAAGTAGTCAGTTATTTAATTAAGCTAACAAGACTTCAGCAAGACTTCGGTGTTCAATGAACTCAAAAGCCTTTGGAAATCCATCTCTTGTAATAGAAGCTTCACTCTTCCCACGCTTCCCTTCTGCCAGACAGCACAAGCTCCAAGCATTTTTTTCTTTCTCAGTGGTTTTGTGTGAATAAGAAACCCAAGCATACTTCAAATGCAAACATAAAATACACAAGGGCACTCCATATGAAAAGGTCTTGGCTATTACAACAACCTGGGAATGTTTTAAAGAAGTTATTTCCTCATAAATCAGCAAATACTGAAGAGTTTCTAGTTCAGGGTGCAGAAGTTTTGGGAAAACGGGTGATTGATCTTTTTTCTAACGTAAAAATCCAAAAAGCCTGTTTTTTAGATTGATTTTTTTTTGTTGGGAATATTTTGCCAAATCCACTACTCAGCCAACAGCCACATGACAGGCAAACGGGATTTTTTAAGTAATTATTCATAACCCTTAAAGAAATCACACTTTTGACAATAACTGACCTCATAGCATTGATCTACTGTTCGTCATGCCAAGTGAGATGACATCACTTCCCTTTGTCAGATGCTTCATCATTGATCTGCCTGGAGCAAAGTGAAGTGTGGGAAAAACGCAGTCACAATAATGATAATGATCACACCCCAAACAGCACAATACATAACACTGAGCCAACAAACTGTCACAGCTAGCAGCATAGCAACAGCAGCTAACCAGAGATACATGGAAATTATAAGCCATGACACAGTCATCTGACAGAGTTAACACCAGAGATTTACCAAAATACCTTCTTAACTGCACAATCTGATTATTAAGACTGTGAAGAAACTCAGGGTGGTTTGATTTGAAATGCTTCATTCTAGAAAACTTCACTGAGTCATAATTGTTCACAGTGGTGGTGAACAGAACCAGGCATTTTATATCTGATGCATCTAAAAGCTGTTATTATCTTGTTATCATTATCATGTTTTTACATGAAATGATTGTAATACACTGCCTGATATCTGAGATAAGATTGTATGATAACTTTGAGAAGATTTTGGACTTGGATGACTGTATTCAGGGAGTGGTAAGGCTATATAGTCCCCATAGATGTTTCTTGAGGTTTTTCCTAGAAACTGATCACTATTTAGAACCTGTGTTTTTAAGAGCCCAAAGGAAATGCTATTACTCAAATGTTGCTCTGGAAGCTTAACGGATAATCACCTAAAATAGCCGAAGGAGACATGAGATAAATCTGTTAATCTAAATGATGCCCAGATAAACATTAGAACATTAAACATTAGACTCTTAGCGGAGCCCTGAGGGGTTCAGCGGACTAAGGTGCTGTTACTATGATCTGAGGATTGCAAGTTCAAATCCCGATCAAGCTGCTTGCCATGGGCAGCCGGGGCCTGAGAGAGCAAAAATTGGCATCTGCCAGGTGATCCATCAGAACTGAGGATCCTGCACTTTCCTTTTAGTGCATTGACTAGCCATTGGCGATATAGTGGCAGCAGTTTGAAAAGAGGTGGACCTTCACTTCACATGTATCGGAGGAGAGTCAGGGACATTGCAAATGATAGAGAGAGTCCAAATGAATGGCTGGATCGACTAGTTACCAATACATTGGAGAGAAAATCGAGTAAAAAAAAAAAAAGAAGACTCTTAGACCTGGATGAGTAATGGTTGAGTTTATACTGAGATTCCCATCTTTAGTAAACATGAGTGAGCAAATCTGAGCATAATGTAAGACTTTGAGATTTGTCCTAAAACTCTTAAAAAGTGTGATTTGTATTTTCAGCCAAACTCATTGTTGTCTTGACTGAGATGGGTTCTGGGGTAATTTCTTCTTTTAAAGGGGCTCCTTTGTGGTGTTATGTCTATCTGGATTTGCCACAGACCAGATTACAGACTGTTTTTCATCAAACTCAGCACTTGTCTCATTATTTAAGCCCTGTTCAGACGCACATCTATGTGATTTTTCATGTATATGATATTTTGCTAAAAAATCACTTAAGTTACTTGTGTATATCCACCAGGTACCTTCCTCTGGAGAACATTATCCAGATTCATAGAAAATACAGCACACTATAAAGCTAATCCTGGAGTAATTTTATTATTATCCGGTTGACAATTCTGTCAATGATAAAATGTGTACAATGTGTCATTACTGACTAACTAAAGTCCAGTCCCAAAAATGAAAGAAAAACAAATGCAAAAATGTGTGGATAACAAGGGCAGTGTGTAATGACTGTGCGTTTGGTCTTGTCTATGTTCCAGAGACAAGTTGGCATTCGTTCCTTTGACACACCACAAGTGCAGACAGAGCACAGTGATGATGGATGCTGCTGACTGCTCATTGATAGAGGGCCTGTATGGGCACAGCTCTGATTGCACAACAAAACGCCTCCAGTGTGCTGAATGTGAGGCCACGACCTAAAGGACACGGCTAACAGTCTAACCACCGCTGCCCTGCTTTCTGTTACTTATTATCACAGGCATGTACAGTGGAATACAACTCAAGGACAAGTACTATAGAACCACATTAAAGCTTCATAAAACAGCCAGCATCTGGCAGCAGAGAAAGTGTAGCTAGTATAGCCACATTCTTCTCTTTTTAAAATCCTTTTGCTCTATAATAAAATGCTAAAGCCCCGAAGTGAAAGGAGTAGTAGAGCGGTGCAGTTCAGCTAACTCAACATAAAAAAAATAAATAAATAAAAATGTACCCATTTATGATTATTAGAGACTAAATGTTGAAGAGGAGAAAGTAGATTGCATGAAATAAGTAGCCACACTAGTAATGTTAGCTGGGCTATCACGTTAGCAGACACATGATTTGGCAGATGCCATCTATTGTGGCTTTTTATACTTTGGGTTTTGGGTTTAATGTGATGCAGTGTGAGATTTCTTGAGACAAAGTGTTCTCAAAATGTACATGTTTTTCTCTGAATTTGGTAAAACTAAATAACCCAGATATCCAAATTTCTGTCTGTTTGTAGGAATATAGCATGTTATAACTACTTTATTCTGTAACCGCACCACTATACTAGTTTACTTTAAAAGATTTCATTGTTTTGGTCATGTTTTATTTAAGTGTATTCTTTTTTTTACGTATGTTGCTTTCCTATTTTATCTGTTTAACTTTTTTTCTCATTTAATTCTACTGATTTATCTTTTCAGTTGTTAATTTAACATACTGTTCTGTAATATATGACATTATGTGGTGGAAATGAGCTTTTTAGGTGAGTACTGGGTTTCTTAGCAATGTTATCCTCGTTGTTTACAGTTCTAAAGCTGAAGCAACATTTGGACACTAAACATGTATTGGTTGACTGATTACATCTGAGCTAAGTGGACAACTGTGGATGAACCATTCTGGTAATACTTGTAAGAAAGTCGAGATTCATTGGGAAATGCAGTTTCTCACACATTTCTCACAACAAGTGTTTAAGAGAAGACATTTTATATATATAAATAAAAAAAACATTGATGAAAGAGTCAAAATGGCCCTTTCTTCCTTTAAAAACAAATACAGGTAGTCCTCAGGTTACATCGGTCCCAAGTTACGATGTTTCGTGGTTACGAAACATCTACCATTTACTATATAAAGCTTTGTTTCGTGTTTGGTGTGCGCGGCGGAAGAATACACGGTTACGCGGCTGTTTCATTTCATTATTAAACATATTTTATATGTTTTTTTGATAATTACTGTGTTAGGATAGGATAAGTGCTTACAGTATGTTATTTATGTACAGTATTTATGTATGTTCAGACTTACACCGAAATTCGGTTTACGACGCGACGTAGGAACGGATCAACGTCGTAAGTCGAGGACCGCCTGTAATAAAAACTTAAATACTGACCTAAACTTAATGGTTAAGCAGCAATTAGTCTGAGGTCAATTTATTAAGATTTAAACTTCTCTGATGAGGATTAAACTGAGCAACAATGGTAGTCTAAAGCAAATTTATTTACATGTACACTTCCTGAGGAATTTATCCTTTCACACAGTTATGAGTCATCTAATGTAGTGTCCCATTTCAGACATAGTCAGTGCTTCTTCCTCAGTTCCAATTTCATTTTAATTCCACTTTAGCCTCTAGTGTTTGGATCATTAAAAGCCATGCTGGAGCAGGAGTTTGGCCTTTGGGGGAAGGGTCTTCTTGGCCAGCAGTGTTCACTCTCCAGGCTTGTTTTGCTGACTCTGACATTTTATCTGATTTAGTATCAACTCAAATGATCTAAAACAACCACTTATTATATATTTTACATTATCAAATGTGTTAGAATATGCAAATACAGCATTCAAATTGACATTAGTAGAACACAACAGCTTGAGGAAGCACAGACATTTGTGCTGGGACATCAGAAAACAGCAACTTATATTTGCTGCTGACAAACTGAACGAGAGCCCTTTTCAAGAGGGAGATGTAATAAATCTCCTCCAGTGGTTAGGATAGACTATTATTAGAACCAATGGAGTAAGTATCAATTCAACTTTATGGGGGGTAAAGGGGTGGGGGTTGCTGTCCAGACTACTGTAGCCATGTCCTAGCCAAGAAATTACCAAACTGTAAACCATCCCTCAGCCTCTGGCTAAACAGTCAGGGCTCTTTTTATTATGCTATACACAAACAAAATCACAGAGATGCTATGAGCAGGAATCAGCAGGAATTGGGAGGAACATTTTAAGCCCCCTCTCCCTCAACCTACACCAAGTAGACCTAAAGGATGTCCTGCCTCAGACAGAGTCAATCAGACATGTTTGGAGTGCAAATGTTATTACTATAGCTGAGTTTAACATTGCTAACACTAGAACTCAATAGTCACCTAGTCATTTCTGTAAACGTACATCACTAACACTTCCCTAAAAGGTCTCACACACTAGTTGATGTTGTTTATAATTAGTAAAAGCTTCTTCATATACACAATACATGCATTTGTTAAATATACATATATGTCTATGATGACCCACAACTCACTGTACACCCACAACTGCGTGGCCACTTCTAGCTCCATCACCACCATAAAGTTTACTGTTGTAAATAGTAGTTTGTCTATGTAAATAAATGTACAGAAAAGAATTCCAGGTCTTTGACACGGTCAATCATGACCTCCTATTTCAAACATGGGTATCTCAGATACACCACTATCATGGTTCAGATCCTACCTCGCTGAGCGTTCATTTAAAGTGTCATGGCTAGCACAGCTGTCTTCTTCGCACTCACTGTCCACCGGAGTGCCTCAAGGTTTGGTACTGGGACCCCTTCTTTTTTCCATTTAAACCACCTCACTGGGAACAGTTATCTGCTCGCATGGCTTTTCCTACCATTGCTTTGCTGATGATACTCAGCTTTATCTGTCATTCCCGCCTGATGATGACTGTTCCATCTCGGCGCGGATATCTCATTGCCTCTCAGATATATCCTCATGGATGAAGGATCACCACCTACAACTTAACCTCTCAAAGACTGAACTAC
>BRDA01002449.1:10391-21673 GCA_036984385.1 Crenuchus spilurus
AATATTTATTTTGTTTTAACACCATACAGTGGAAAGATCGTCATAGTGTTATATAACTTAGTATTGAGAACATAGTACTACGTACAACATAGGGTCCCGAGAATATATATATGTTTTTTTCTTCTTTATTATGCATTTTATGGCTGGTGCGACTTATACTCAGGAGCGACTTATAGTCCGGAAAATACGGTACATTAAAATAATTTGGCATACACATACTATCCACTGGACTCACCACTATTGGCAGATAATAGAATGTCATTTTTATTTCATCTTAGAAAGCAGAGTGTTTAGGCCACACTAGGCTAACTGTGCTCAAATAACTGCATTTAATCATTTTCTTGCATTCTGTAATGCTAATCCAAGTACATGTAAGGTCATTTTCTAGATTTAAAAAATATATTTATCAATATCAGCAGAAGGGCTGCTTATAAGAGCCCTGGGATACAACATGCATCATGATACAAGAGTTATGATTCAATATATTGTGATACTGCTAGAAAGGTGACATACCACAATTTTGTTTTATTTATAAACATAATGGCACACCTCTACAACACAAATGTGTCACTGAAGATCAATATAGGTGAATATAGGTTTAATATATTGTGTGCGCGCACATGCATTACCTAACAGTGGAGTGTTGCCCTGGGGGCAGGACGCTGTAGTAGACCTGCATGCTGGCAGAAGGAATTGGCGTCTGATTGGTCTGTCCCTGCAGGACAATCTGCTGCTGATAGGCTGGCTGAGGAACACTCTGAGAACCCTGCGGCATTGACACCTGGACACACACAATGTCTCTCACTACCTCGCTAGCACAATATTTCCAGGAATAATAACTTGCTCCTGCATTTCACACTTCAACTGCTGACAAACAATTAAAAAATTAGATCATAAGCAGACAAAAATGGGTTTTCAACACAAGACAGAGCACCTACTTGATAGGGTGGCACAGGTGGGTACTGCACCATAACGCTCTGAATCTGATTGGCTATTCCAGCCTGGCTGCTGACCAGTGATTGGCTCTGGGGCTGCTGCACTCCCATCATGCCCTGGTAGCTGGGTGGCTGACTCTGCATGACCGCCTGATAACCTGAAAAGCGCACACAAATACTTCAGACCAAAGCAATCCATTTTGAATACAAGAACAACTCAAATCAGTCAAGCACAGCAGGTAGAGAATGGCACATTATATTGGTGAGGGAAGAGTTTCACAAGACAAATCTCACAACAGTACTGAACGTTACTGAAAAAAAAGGAAACGGTTCATACGGTTATTAAGAAAAGACAAAACAATGTTCCCAGCAATACACACTAGCACCATGTTAGTGAGAGACCATGAAAGACAAATATCCAAATCATGGTCCTGAAAATCTACTACCCCAGAGAGTACTGTCTGACACTCAGAAGCCCTTAAAAGTCTTCTTGTTTTGTTTAATGCCACATTAGCAACTAAGGCTTTTCATGGCTAAATCCAGATATTTAGTAGAAAGCTTTATGATAAGTCTGTAGTCTACATGATCACCAAAGTTCACAATAATCTGGATCCCCTAAACTAATTTGGTCTGAATGTCTTTAAGTAGTGTTTGAGACAAATTCTGGTAACGTCTCTGGTGGCATCTTGCTAAAAATGTCATGTAGTATCCTCAAAGCGAAGCTTCTCAACCTGAAATTGGAAACTGGACAATTCAGTAAGATATATTTGATCACCAGTGGTATTTCAAATTTAGTACAGTTCAGTGCTTCCTCTGTTGTGAGAAGAAATGAGTGTGCCTCGAATGGCCTATAAAGGCATCTTGTGATTAATGATTGATTTCTTCGGTTTAAAAGGTGGACTTGTGTGAATGAAGGGATTGATTTCCTGCCATTGGTTACCGTCTTGCTTGCCTCCTATTTCCTGACATTTGTCCTCTTCATTACCTGGAACAGGTATTAGATTAAGGTTGAAGCTAAACTCTGCAGGGTTGTAGATCTCCAGGATCAGGACTGGACACCTCTAATTTAAACCTTAAGAGCTGAATAGAATCTAATAGTAAGTACAACTTTAAAGTGTCAGAAGGGGAGGGAAAATCACTACTGCCAATACCCTCTGTTGGTGTTCCACCAGTACAGTACTGCAGCGGAAAAGCTACAGGCTGCCATGTGCGTAGGAAGTGCACCAAAGAAAGAAACATTGATTTGTTCTCTCAAAACACAAACACAAAAGGCCACAGAAGGTCAAGCTGGAAGGCCTTGCAACAAATCTGTGGATTACAGTTGACAGTTAGCTTCTCTCCATCCATCTCCCTCATCTTTCATTTTGCCTCACCATTTTGATAAAATCCTTGATATACTGGACTCTATTTGATGCTTTTTTTACAGAATTTTCTGGAGTGACTGCTTCTTTTTCTCCATCATCTTTGAAGACTCAAACAAAAACATGATGTTCTGAAGAAACACAATCCATATGACTGCCAATAGTTGAAATTGGCAGCAATTGTATACAAATCTGGACAATGCAAATTTAATATCATTATCAAGTGGTGACAAATCAATTCTGACTCCTGGTGACCATGCAGATGTTATAAGAGTTTCTCCAGAGCATCCTCTCTTCTGTTTGGTTCTTTACGTTTCTAAATGGCTCATTCATATCATATTCCTCCGATTGTATCCATCTTGTTGTTAGATGCCATCTTCCTCTTATCTTTAACTGTTCCAGCATAACTCTCAGAAATTACCACGAATTGTGACCGGACGTTGGTCAGAAGCACAACACACACCGTCAATGGCAGCAGCCATTATTAAGCAAAATCAGACCTTCAAATCTTGAGATGGTCAATTGAAATCAATGGAAGAGCCATATAATAATGTATTATGTGACTAGAAATATTTATAAACGGCAGAAACTAAGACAAGACCTTTGTTCAAGTGGTGGAAAACAGCCTAAGAGAAAAAAGTCCACATTTGATTGAATATTATAACTGATTATTGATGCATTTTTACTCCTCTACTCTAGGTCTCATGCTTTCTAAATGCCTCTGTGTGTTTTGCAGAGTACATGTCAAGGTCAGTAAGTGGGGTGTTTAGGGTGGCAGAGAGCAGACAGCTGTTTTCATCGAGCTGAACACTCGCCCACCCAGCCATTTTCCTGTCTGGCCGGCTCCTTTGTAGCGGCCGGCTGCAATCAATTCAGCAGCGGGAGAGAGGAAGAGAAAAAAGAGAACGAGAAGAGAGAGAGAGAGAGAGCAGCTATTTTTACTTGCTCTCTCAGGACACACATCAAGAGAATAAAAGCCTCTCTATTCAGTGGAATAAGCCACACACACGCATGAGTTCACACAAACACACCCACTCACGGGCTGTATGGAAATGGGAGTCTTTCAGTGACATTGTGGACGAAGTGGATGCTTTGTTTTACAGCGGCTAAGGGTCGAGAAGCTCCTAACACTGACTGAATGTTCTAATCACTGTTGCTTCTATTGATTTTCAGAGTGGGTGCCCTTCACCATACTTAATTCCCAAAGTGCTAAACTGCTTCTCTTCTGCAGTAATGTCCATTCTGCAGGTCGGGCTGATTCTTCTGTGTCCATGTGTTTTTTTTATGACGTTCACAGGTAGGGGTGGGAGGTATACCTGTATAAAAGTTGAATGAATGTTGCCATTACCGTAAAAAGTAAACTGCCTCAAAGACAAAAAAATTAGCTTGACCAGTTCAGATTTTGGATCAAATGGCACATGACATGTTCATAAACAGGCTTCCTAAAAATGGCTGTTTTTGTAGACAAAAGCTTATTAAGTGGGTGTTTTGGCTTTTCAACACAGGTGTTTTAAAATACTTCAACTTTTTGATCAGCGATTTTTATTCAGAGTTTATTACACACTGAATGAAGTGAAGTGGAAACCTCACTGCAAAATCAAATCAGTGATTTAAAAATTCAAGCAGAACCACTAACAAATGACTAATTTACATCAACCTTAAACATGAACACAATGACGTCAGCTCCACAATACTCGACTTCTGTCATTATTCCAACAAATTAACAGCTAATATTTCATCTCCATCCAGAAATAAAGAACTGTCTGCTAAAGCTACAGGCACCTTCTCTTGCAGTCTGAGGTTTAATGGGCTGACAAGAGAAAGGTTAGAGATCAGAGTCAGCAGCAGAAGAGTGAGGGGTGGGAAAAGAGACCGGTTCACTGTGAGAATCGTACGGCCTCTCAGACAGTGCCACGGCCCCGTATCCTACCACCCAGAATCACCACGCATAACCTTACACAGAAACTTTACAACCACCAAGTGCACCCCACTCATCTCCTCACAAGACTATGTGATCCAGTTAGAAACGTTAGCTCCATGTGATCTACCATAGATCTGTGGTGAAGCTTTACAGTAAAATGCTGAGTGGTGGCTGTCCAATATGCTTGGGTGGAGGGTTGGGTGGGAGTTTATTAGGAATTTGAATATTAAATTTTATATATCTACCCGCAGAAGTAAATCTGAAGCAATCAAATTGCCAGCAGCAACATTTTTATTATTTCCCCCAGAATTAGCAGAATGCATATTTAGTCAATGGAAATCAAGTTATTAACAATTATTTGAAAAATGCAAATGTGGTATGAACATTATTATGCAACCACACTAATCTGCAAAAACAGGCAAGTCTCGAAATGGCTCAGTACATCACCACACACACAATCAGACTCCCAAAGGCCATAAACACTAACAGTGAGAGAGCAGAGAGCAGCAAAACTGCTTTATTTGCAGCATAAGGAGACCAAAACTGCTGACACATAAGCATAGAGAGAGCGAGAGCGAGACAGAGACAGAGAGAGCGAGACAGAGAGAGACAGACAGAGAGAGAGACAGATATAGACAAGTAGAGACTGAGTTATCGATAAAAAATGGGCTGCTGCCTAGTCATAGTTGACAACATCGATTGTATTGACATCAATATTTTAAACAAACATTTATTATTATTATTATTATTATTATAACAACAGCAACAGCAACAATGAACAACAATGACAACAACATTTATCTCCTCATTCCAGTTTCCTCAACACTATTTACATGATGTCAGTCATTTTTGTCTCCAGTTATTGGTCGGGGCTGTAAGCACAGTCTTAATGATCAGCAGTCAGACCCAGTTTATAAAGAGTTTTTTTTTTTTTTTAAGTTTAGAAGAACCCAGTGTGTTTAAACATATGGGTGTACTTCAAACTGACACAATAGATAAAGGTTGTTTGTATACTGTGTAAAGCTTTAATTGCACACTGTATACTACAGCTGCAGTAGTGTGATGTGTGAGAACTTGGAGAAAACATGCTGATGCCGTTCTGGAATACTGACCACCAGAAAAGAAAAAATCACTAAGTGTCTCTGTTTTACCATAAGTACTGAAAGCCTTTTAAACCCTGTTGTTCTTGTGTCTGCTAAATAAACTCCACCAATTTGCCTTAGAATTTCCAGTAATATTGAGTAAATGTTTAGGCTGGAATCTGGGGTCATTCTTTGTCTTTAGGACACAGTGGATGAGACATGGACCTTTATTTCTGCTATTATGTAAGTACAGCAGATAATGTTTAGATAATTTAAATTAATGTAAATAAATGTTTCATTATCAAGATACATAATTACATGTTAAATAATAATAATGTATGTGTGTATTCTCCCATCTTTCTCTTAGTATAAGGCACAGCCATGTGAAGGAATTCATGTTAATTCATTAACAGTACAGTTTTGCACATTAATATATAAACCCTGTTGGCACTTTTTTTGCTGCATTATGACATACGGATTGTTGTCTAAATACAAGGAGCTTTAACCACATCAATTTTTTTTCCCTGAGCAAAATAAAACAAAATACATTAAAAAACATAAAAAAGGCCAATAGATTAATCAACAGAAAATTGTTGGCTTTGTTAGTGACAGCCTTAACAAACATAGAAATTAGTTAATTTTAGAAAGGCATTAGATAGGCAGATAGACAAACACACAGAAAAGCAAGGTATGGTTACCTGGTTGCTGGGGTGGTACAGGTTGATTCTGGTGCGTGCTGTAGTGTACTGGGGTAACTGGTCTGTAGTGCTGGTTAGAATGGGAATACTGACCAGGGGCACAGTAGCAGGCAGACATCTGTAGAACACACATGATCAGGACAAAAACATGGAACATTACAGCTTCATTAATGAACAAAACTGTACCATTAATGTTTACCTATTACAATCAGGTACACATTTAAATCAGAGTAGTCAATGTACAATTTACTCCATAACTGTTCAGAAGACTCCCTTTGAGCCAATGCTATTGGAACTATATAAATAACAAACAAAACTCAGTTCATTTTTGTACTGCAGTATGCACTTCAACACGTATTTCTTTAAATAACCTCCAAAATATGAAGGTTTTTGGCATGCATCCTGGATAATATCTCTAATACAATATAATGTGCTTTTATAGCTGATCTGTGTTTGATACAATTATTGTAAAACTATTCCATGCTGCACAAATAAGCCTTGGTGGATTTTTGGACACACCTGCTGCACAGGCTGCTGTATGTATCCTTGCTGTTGGAGAATAGGCTGGTTGACCGGCGTTGGTGGTGGATATGCAGGTCCAGGGACAGGCTGACCTGGCTGGTGAAGCATGTAGCCAGAGGGTGGTGGGTTCTGGAGCACCATAGATGAGGGAAAGAGGCCAGGCTGGGGCTCCGAGACTTCACCTGAGGTCTGTCGAACCAGGCTCATCTGGCTAAACTGATTCCCCAGACTGTCCTGCTGCTGCTGCAACACAACAGACACATGCACTTCAGACAAATTTTCAGTTAACAGTGCAAAACCATTTATTTAACCTTAGGAATAATACCCTGCAGATCTTGCTATTCATATAAATGCCTAGCTAAACTGTAATGCCCTTTAACCGTGTGCAATACAGCAATATCGGTACATGCAATGACCATCACAGTATTTACAGCATATCATTATCCCTACTGCTACTGATTGGAAGTTACCTGACTGTGAACCTGAACAGGCTAGTTTACCTTTGCCAAACTAGTTGAATGAGTCTTAATTGGAACATTCCTAGTTGTGGTAAAACTACAGCATCAACTAAAAGCAGGGCAGTACTATTAAGGACTTAAGTTTACTGGTGCATCAAAGCCTTGGCCGTCCTCCACCATTACACATCTCTACACAGTACTCCAGAGATGCTATTCATAGCTGGCTTTTTACAGCATCTGGTACAATATTAATTATTGACAGAGTGTGAGGAGGTTATTGATAGAACGGGTGCTCTATTTGGTAGAAACAGGTCAAAGAAGCGTATGATCTGTGCTACAGGGGAGGGCGAGAGCAAGAGGGAGTGAGCGAGAGCGCGTGAGAGAGTAAAATCTGGAGTGACCCAATTCAGTCATTAGCCTCTCTATAGGGAAGCAAAGATTAACACCCATGAGGCCTTCTGCTCTCTGCCGTCTGAAGGGTAAACTTAAGCACTCAAAGCTCTGAGAAGGAATAGCCTAAGCTGTGTCGTAGCAGCCTCAGGGTTAACGTTGAGTTTACTGATAAAACGCTTAAGTTGTACATCTTTGTAGGGACATTACTGTTGAAAGCAAAACTAAAACTATCCTAAAAGAAGATGACTGAAACCTAGTGCTGAAACAGCTCTACAAAACATACAAAACAGAGGCAAGATATATGAAAGTTTACTTAGGTGGGCAAAAGGATAAAAACAATTAGAACTCTATCAAACTCATGGACCTAGTATCTTTCATCACAGATTTTATGAGAAGTGCTACATTTACAGCAGTTGTTAAATTAGACTTATTAAATGATTAACACCCTGACACACACACAAACACATCCACTAAAGATGATCCCTCCCAAGAACACTGCTTGTTGTGATGCAGCATTTTGTTTCAGCAAGGTACAGCTCATTCAAGCAGGGAAAACAGTCTGGCTCTTGGACGCCCACCTCCTTGTGAAGTATTTCACTTCATCAGGCTATCCTGAATCCAGGCTGTCAATGTATGCATACTGTTTGCACAAACTGTAATTAAGATAAAAAAAAGACTTTTCAAGAAGAAACTCATTTCACAGTAACAATTTTCACTACTGTGAATTTGACAGGGCCCTAAAAACAGCAAGTAATCCAAAGCATTATGTTATGCAGCTATATTTTAAAAAGACCACGTTTTGATGTTTATCACTTTTTAACCCTGAGGTTCTCCTTTGGCATGACCGGTCCTGATTCATTATATCTCACTTATAGGGAAACAACCTTCTAATTAACGCTGCTTTACTAAAATGGCAGTCCAGACTGAAGTTCAAATGGGTGAAGCTTAAACTGATCAACTGAAGTTGTGGATGTGTAAATGTGTTGGTTTTCATAATACAAAGCAAAAATTTCAAATACGGTCTGCATGGAGAGAGCGGTAGGTTGTGAAATCTTAATAGGGTTTATGTATTACCACAAAAAAAAAGTAATATTCTCAACATTACTACAGCCACAAGGCCATCACTATAACCATCAATGCTGTCAGTCCTGACATTGGCACACATTTATCAGTAATTTCTAAATGAGACAGCTGATCTACAATCTCGCATATTTCTAAGAAGTTTGATAAATTACATTACATTGCATTTAGCGGACGCTTTTATCCAAAGTGACTTACAATGGGAAGTGGGAAAGTACAAATGCGAAAAATACTCGAGTTGTACTAGTATACTAGAATTAACATTTTGATATCGAGTGCTGAGTGCATATCAGTACTCATGGGGAGTATTTGGGATCACTAGAGCAGGTGCTCTTTGAAGAGCTCGGATTTTAGGAGTTTCTTGAACCCAGTGAGGTACACCTCTGCTCTAGTGGTGGTAGGCAGCTTGTTCCACCATCTGGGAACTACTGAGGAGAACAGTCTGGATTGCTTTGTGTGAATTTTAGGCAAAACAAGGCGACGTTCACTGGAGGAGCGCAGCGACCGGGCAGGGACATAAGATTTTAGGAGCGAGTGCAGATAAGAGGGAGCCTGCTCTGTCATCACCTTATGGGCGATTGTGCAGGCTTTTTGTTTGATCCGGGCAGCAATCGGAAGCCAGTGTAGCTCAATGAGCAGTGGGGTGACGTGCCCGTTTTGGATGGTTAAAAACCAGATGTGCTGCTGCATTCTGGACCATCTGTAGTGGTTTAATAGTGCAGGCTGGGAGGGCTGTTAGCACAGCGTTGCAGTAATCGAGGCGTGAAATAACCACAGCTTGTACCAAGAGTTGAGTGGCATTTTGCGTTAGGAACGGTCTGATTTGTCTGATATGATAGAGTGCAAAGCGGCAGGACCGTGCAACAGAGGCCACATGTGTGAATGAAAGCTGGTCATCAAACATAACCCTGAGGTTCCTAACAACCTTTGACGGAGAGAGTGAGAGAGAGTCGATCGTCAAGGTGAGGTTGTGTTGAACCGACTGTTTTGCGGGGAAGACCAGTAGTTCAGTCTTTGAGAGGTTAAGTTGTAGGTGGTGATCCTTCATCCATGAGGATATATCTGAGAGGCAGTGAGATATCCGCACCGTGATGGCAGAGTCATCATCAGGCGGGAATGACAGATAGAGCTGAGTATCATCAGCAAAGCAATGGTAGGAAAAGCCATGCGAGCGGATAACTGGTCCCAGTGAGGTGGTGTAAATGGAAAAAAAGAAGGGGTCCCAGTACAGAGCCTTGGGGCACTCTGGTGGACAATGAGTGCGAAGAGGACAGCTGTCCTAGCCATGACACTTTAAATGAACGCTCGGCGAGGTGGGATCTGAACCATGATAGTGATGTATCCGAGATACCCATGTTTGAAAGCATAGATAATAGGAGGTCGTGATTGACCATGTCAAAGGCTGCTGACAGGTCCAGCAGTATGAGCACAGAGGACTGTCCGGTGGCTCTGGCAGTTTTTAAGGCTTCTGTGAGGGACAATAAAGCCGTTTCAGTAGTGTCCCCTTTTTTAAAACCAGATTGGTTACGATCGAGATGGTCGTTCTGGGTGAGGAAGTCAGAGACCTGATTGTGCACTTCCCTTTCTATGACCTTAGAGAGGAAAGGCAGTAGTGAAACCAGCCGATAGTTGTCAACCTGGAGAGGGTTGAGTGAGGGCTTTTTAAGTAATGGTGTCACCTGAGCCTGTCTGAAGGCAGACGGGAATTAACCGCTGGAAAGTGAATTGTTTATCACGTGTGATGGCTGGAATAATAGTAGGTGCAATAGTTAGTAGTAGGTCTGTTGGTATCGGACCAAGCGGGAATGTAGTAGGGCGGCTACATGTTAGGAGGGCTAGTGCCTCCTCCTCAGAGAGAGGAGTAAATGAAGAGAAAGTAATTCTCTTGGTCGAAATAGATTGAGTAGCAGAGGCAGTAGGTGGGTCAGTGGACTGGCTACTGATGGCAGTCACTTTCCCGGTGAAAAACAAGGCAAAAATTTCAGCTGTGAGGCAGGTAGGCAGAGGAGCAGCTGGAGGGTTCAGCAGCGATCTGAATGCTGTGAATAATTTCCGACAGTCTGTCAGAGAACCGATCTTATTGTGATAGAAGTCGGTTCTGGCAGTTCTGAGGCAGTCTGAGAATGAAGCCAAAAGTAATTGGTAGTTTGATAGGTCTGACATAATACGCTTTTTTCCCCATTTCCTTTCGGCAGCCCTGAGTTTTAAGCGTAACCCCCTGAGGGATTCATTTTTAAGCCATGGCTGTGGCTTGTTAGTGCGGATAGTTTGTGATGTCATTGGACAGAATCTGTCCAGACAAGAGCTCAGCGTGGAGCAGAGCGTGTTTGTGGCAGCATTTACGCTGAGAGCGGAGAATGAGCCCAGTGGAGGCATAGTATTGGCAACCAGTGATGAGTATTGCTCTAAACAAAGGTCTTTGAGATTACGTCGGAAAGTTACCATGGCTGGAGCAGCAGTAGCTTTCCTGTGAATGCTGATACTGAGCTGAATAAAGAAGTGGTCTGATACATGTAGAGGAGTAACCGTTAGTGAGTCAGTGTCACAATAGCGTGTGAAAATTAGGTCAAAATTTTTCCCCGCTTTATGAGTCGGGGGGGCTGGAGACCAGCTCTAGGTCGAAGAAACGCATGAGAGATTTGAAATCAGTAGAGCCGGGGTGGTCAAGGTGGATATTCATGTCACCTAGAATGAGCATGGGACACTCATGCTTTGGAATGGAAGACAGTAACATGTGTAGTTCATTAGTAAATTCGCCCAGTTGCCCAGGGGGACGATAAATGACAATAATACCAAGTTTGACTGGTGAGCTAACCAGTGTGGCGTGGTATT
>BRDA01002450.1:0-27665 GCA_036984385.1 Crenuchus spilurus
GGATGACCAGCACTAGAGATTCTCCTGCAGTTTATCTCTGTGCTAGATGCTCAGTGACCTGAAGGCATTGTGAGACTGAGACCAGTTTCATAATGACACTACTGAGCACTCCCACACAGAGAAAAACTCACTCAGGGTCTGAGCAATCTTCAGGGTCTATTGTAGGTTCTCTTTCGCAATTTCTCAGAATGCCCTTCCCCAGCCTTCAAATGTCAGGTTAGGCTGAAACAGTAGACAGGTCAGAAATGTGACGGGTTCTTTACTAGCCTTTTCCTCACCATCACTGTGGAGCCAAAATGAGAATTGTAATTGAAAGTCCTTTTCATTATGCTAACCTCCCGTCTATCTCTAGCCCACCTTATACACCGTGTGACAAAATCTCAGGAGAGAAACTGCTGATTAGGGTTAGATCTGTGCACCAATACTTCAACATAGTTGGCTTTATCATGTACAGTCACTGATAAGGACTTAATCCTATCGGTGTTATATGCTTATATACTGTAATATGCCTTAAATTACATTGGCGACAGTAGAGTACTTTTGTAGAATTACGCGAATATCTCGATCCAACACTTCTCTGTGATTGGTTACGATGTTCACAGCACAGTAATACAGACTGTGTCTGGTTAGATATCTCATTTATATATTGTAGGCTTGAGCAATATCAATATTGCAAAAAGCAATATTGTTATAACAATTAACCCTAGAACACTAACGCTAAAATTAGTAACACCATCACTAACGTTGGGTATAACACTGTATGACAAGTTTTGGAACCCTTTTTAATTTTACAACACACAGCATCACATAAAATAAAAAAGGTATCAAGGATGACCCTATAAAACAGCAGAAAAATTTTTGGAAAATCAGGTAATCCTTAACAGGTAATGTCCTAACAAAAAAAATAATGCTGCTGGGAACTTGGTCTTTGGTCCACCCATTCCTGGGACATGTGAGCCCTGTCTGGTAAAGGCACAGTCTTCCTGCATGGTAAATTCCACCCATAAAATATGTTTCTCTCTATCACTAACGTCTGGTGAAAATCACCCTAACGCATGCCTTTTGAAAAAAACATAGATGGGAGGAGGGAATCAACCATACCATTAATGACATCAATGAGCACCCTGAAGCTACCCAAAGTCCCATGCAACTTAGACAGCAGCAACACAATGAAAATCACATGACAAAAATTGTGTGGGTGAAAATCACCCAGCGTTAGTGTTCTAGGGTTAATAGAAATTGCTACATTTGGAAGAAGGACCATACCTGAAGCTCCTAATCTTTCCAAATATAATTCCCTGTCTCTACCTTTAATTTCCTGTGACAACGTTTTTGCACTCACCACCATTACTTCTCATTTATCTCTCAGCCCGGCTCTCTAGCTCAAAGCCGAAGACTCTCAGAACTGCTCCTGTAGAGCCATTGAGAAAGACACCTAACTTTCAACTGCTGCCCTGGCGCTGTGGATAGGCCTGATCATGTGTGCTCACTGCTCCCTTAGTCTGTGTTCACTAGCGGATGTTTCATTGTAGACCTCTGTGTGGTCAATGTGCCACTTTCACTTTCACATCTTCTTATACAATACATTGTACTATTAATAATTGTGTTTACATGCATACCACTGGTTTGATAATAAAGATAATAAAGGTGTGATCATGTGAACAGTCCAGTCATAGTTTACCTAAGGTCTTAGTCTAAGCTTAGCCTGATTAAAACATGCAGCCCAGGCTGATTATTAGCCAGTTACTAAGGTACAGGGGACAAAGATTTCTGTATAAACAAGAAGGTTAGAGGGCTGAACGTAGTTCATTAAGATGGGTTTGGGAAAGATCCATGCTGAGTAAATAAGAATGAGACATCATTTAGACATTTAAGACTGGCCTAGTATAACTTGGTATAGCCATATATGTCCCATATAGAATCAAGTCCTACATGTACATATACCCCACCTACAGGTGTGGTGTGTAATCTGCTAAAAAGGCCTTCAAGCCACTACCTGCACAATATATTTCCATTAAAAAATAACAACCTTGAGGAAAAGAAGTACAATAATAATAATCTAAACTCAAAGCTCAAAACCATTAAACAAACCTAACAAATTCATTCAGACTGGGTTAAAGGTCTTGAAAGAACATCTTCTTATAAAAATACATTTCAAGCAGCCACCACCTTAGACTGATTTGGAAATAACCTCAATAACAGTGACTTTGAGGGATTTCAGGTTGCAAAGACCCACCGCGGCACAGTGGGGTAGCTCAGGTTGTGGGTATTTATGGTACTCTTGTGTTCTGCCAGCTGACCCTTGAGTCTCCAATATAAAAACTGTCACATTCAGTTCTGTTCCATATACAAGAAAAGCACTGCAGCTTTCAAAGCGATCTCCATAAAGATGAAGCAAACAGATCTCATGACGTTCGTGCATAGTGAAGCCAAGCGTTTCCATTAATCAATAAGGCTTAAATATTCAATGACCTAAATCCATAAGAGGTTATTTAACACCAGTTAATTACTTCACACTGTCATATCCAGAAGGCTGTGTATGGTCTATGAAGACTATGCAAGCTGTTGTAGTCATATACATAGCTGGCATCAAGGACTCGAGCTTACATTTGAATATTTAGATACTTCTCATCAATGTATTTACATCTATTCAAGCTTACATTGAATAGAAGAAATGATATAGTGTCAATTCCCTTCAACAAGCTGATCGTCAGTGAAAGCTCTGGCACACAACACACAAGGTTATAAGATCGCTACACTACAAGTAAAGAGTTAGTTCAGGGAGTTGGCCTTCAGCCACCATTCTAACTTTACAATCTAAAAAAAAATTCAGAAGGCTTTAGAAGAATGATGCATATGGTGCTAAAGGTATGATTGAGCTAGAGCTGGGCGATATGGCCAAAAATTTTATCACGATAAATTTTTCTATATCGATCAATTTCGATAATTATCACGATATTAAATTTTCTAACACTGTTATAGTTTTAAACATCTTTCTAAAAACATCAGACTAAATACATGAAATGTTACTGTTTAATATATTAAATTGTTTAATGCCAGAACATAATATTGAAGCGTCCGGCTGGACCCGTTGAAAGGACGGATGAGAAAGACGTTTACTGTTGTCGCTTTATTGTTGAATTTTACAGTGATTGCTATCGGCCGCAGCCACTCCAAAATAACAATAGGCTAGAGAGCCAAGCTAACAGGCTAATGCTAGCACTCGGGCTGACACACACACACACAGTGAGCCCCCCTTCTTCTACTTTTCACACAAACAGATGAGCACACAGCAACCTTGCGCTCTCTCGCCCCCAATCACAGCTTGTCTTAAACACAACAGTGCATTTTGGCGGCCTAGTGAGGAGGAGCTAACAAGCAGCAGTATTAGACTTCTGAACTCACCGTCAAGCTGCTTAGACGCGAAATGGAAACAAACGTTAATGCTTATCAAATTCTATTGTCCCGACTTATCATCGTCATCGGGGGGAAACTTATCGTGAAAAAATCAATATAGTTTTATCGCCCAGCACTAGATTGAACCATTCAATCAAACTCTTGGGGGCAAGTGATTTTAACCTTAATTAAGATCGGTACAGTTCAAAACTTTGGAGTCTTCTGGCTCGGTCATACAATCTTGAATGCTTTGATACTTAAACTATAAACTCTCAGGCGAGGAAAAGGAATTTAAAGTCTCCTCACAATCTTCAACAGACCCATGTCAACCGATGAAACCTTCAGATTTCTGATTACTACTAATCTAATTTAAAGTAATCTAAACTACTAATTCCCAAGACCTGAAGTGTGACTGATTGTGTATTGTGTGTTCTGTTGTTGTAGCCATGGCATGGTTAGGAGTCGGGTCTTGTGAACAGAAGGTCGTCAGTTTGATCCCCGGGGCAGGTCGTGACTGAAGGGACCTTGAGCAAGGCACCTAACCCCCCGCTGCTCCCAGGCACCATGGATAGGGCTGCACACTGCATACTATTCATTATACATTGTGCATTGTTCATAATTATATGTACATTACCTATATATTTTATTTAATGTTAGAGACACCAGTGGTTGGAAACAAGTTCCATGGGTTGGAACGTAATTGGCCAATACATATGATTTGGGCAAGCCTTTATTCTTTCTCATTTTGACCTTTTATATTGGTCCATTTGTCCTGAAATTGACTTGAATGATTTCTGAGTTCTGCAGTGTTCTGTTTAAAACAGTGCCACAGCATCTGTATGTGGCATGATGTCAACTACTAAATCACATGGCAACTTTTGTCAAAATCTTAATATATACATATTACATGTTTATCCGGAATATTACATCATTATCTGGAAAATACTGCACAATGATTGGTTTTCTGTGTACATTGACTGTATTCTCAGCACTTCTAGAACACTGAGGTAGTTCTCACACTATTTTTGGATTGCTTCTTCTGTGAGGTTTGGTTTGTTTGGTCAACTGTGAAAGATGTTTTTTTTTGTAGCTTGGGAGCGATCCAGAGAACCGGTCCTCCTGAAGTCGGTGGTCTGAAGTTCAAGTGAACTCTGGTGAGGTCCAATGCATGTGTGGAGATAACCTGCCTCGTATGGGCTTGCATGATTAGTTCTTTTTTCTTTTTTTTCTTTTTTTTTAGACAAATTTTATCCCCTTCCCAATGTAGTAGTAGCCAATTAACCCATCCCATCCATTAGGACTCTCCCCATCACTTTTGCACTGTCCCTGACTCTAGGAGGGTGAAGACAAGCACACGCCTCCTCCGTTGCATGTGATGCAGCTATGGTCTCTTTTTGAACTACCACTGATACACCATCACTGGTGAACCAACGCTCTCGGAGGAAAGCACAGGATTCCCAGGTCTGAATGGACCAATCAGGAGACGCCTGAGCCAGCGGACATTGCAGTGTGTGAGTGATAGGGGGAGAGAGCGCCATCTACCCAGAGATGTCAATGTTGATGTTAAACAGCATGACCGGAATTCGAACTCGCGATCCTCTGGTCATAGTGTCAGCGTCTTAGCCTGCTGAGCCACTCATATTTAGCTCATTTTGACTGTGTATTGCATCACTTATCTGTTCAAGTGTGATAGTGCATGGTAAACAGCGAAGTATGTAAAAAGTGCTGCTCTTCATCACTTGTTGTCTGAGGAAAATGTTGAAAAAACAGTACGATGGTGATTTATTGCGAACCTGTGCACATAACAGTGACGTATGAAATTGCACAATTGAATTCTTCTGTGTGAAAGATACTAGTGATAATGAGCCCCACAGTGTGGACTCAAGTACTCAGGATAAGTGTAATAGTGCCCTTAACTGCAGTATATAACAACTGTGAGTTGCTACACAAACTGCATAATTACTAGTATCTGATTGGTCAGCCAATTAAGCAAACTTGTAGCAGCACTGCAGTAGGCATGCTGTTCATAACACCGACATAAGCTTCTTCAGCAGAACTGACATAAACCTAAACGTAAACAAATCCAATCCTTAATCCAATAGCTGTCATTTGCCCAAGAGGTTACATTTTTCCTCTGTGATAAGATTACAGCTCTTGCAATACACCTTTATATTCTGACGTTGAGAGAGCAGTTTGTGAACTTTAGGCTCAATCACTACTTCAAGTTGTAACTCTGAGTGAACATTCAGCTCCCAAATCCCCCACAGTGGAGACACACATGTGTGCACACACACTCGAGCACACAAAGCAGGGTCTGAACACAAGGGACAATTTGAGAAAGAGGAGAAAAACCACCCGAGGAGGGCCAGAGGTCAGCGGTTTGACCTAACCCTAAAGGAGTTGACCTGTAAAGCCGAGATAAGGCCTGAAAGCATCCTGTGTGTGACTGATAGTATGCACAGAGGGGAGGGGAGAAAAGGTACAGGAGGACTTAAAGTCTTGACCAACAGGATTCCTGAGCCTCTTATAGATGACAGAGGTTTAAAGATCATTCAATAGTCATAGTCTCTGGACAGGCAGGGGCCAAACTACTAATGAAGCATGACAAAGCAAAACCTCCCCCTCTGCACTTTCTTTAGAGACGTGGTTTTACCAAACTGGTTATCCATTAATGATTTATAGGGCGTTGTGGTGCATTCTAATTCATATTTTGCTGACTTTTGCTGCTTTGCACAGTCGTGGACAGACTTTTCTAAGCACAGCTGAATGATATGACAGAACAGTACTATTATACTGTGCTCACATACAGTGACTGTGAGATGCCTTGTGATGCATTAAAAGTGCAGTGTCACATGACCAAAATCATTTACACAAAAACTTGATTCATGGCTGACAAAACCACTCATCTGTTAAGATGCTCGTAGTACACAATAAACAAATAGTGATGTGGTTTTAGGGCTCATTTGCAGCTTTTTGCAAAGCCTAAAAGCCAGTATTACAATATAACAAACTCTTTATTACATCACAAGCTCTTTGTTGGCACTGTAAGCAAAACAATTCTAGTATGCACAATATTCATGTCTTTAAAAGCGGATCCTCGGTCGAGAAACACACTTCTCCTCCCCAAAAACATGATCCAGTGGTTTATTTGTTGGATGTAATTTAGCAGCTATAGGTCTGCTGTTCTAAGTCACAGAGCGAGAAGTTGAGTAAACAAAAGAATGAAAAGAAAGCAGCGGTTGAGAAGACAATAGAGGACCTCTAAAGCCCCCGGGGCACTGAGGACACTGGCATGTTTCTCAACTTTCAGCAGAAAAAAGGTTCAATTAAGTTACATGATTGTTTTCTCTTACAAGCAAAGGTGAGCCTATAAAAAAGGGTTCATCGCAGCAGTGTCATAGATACTCAGTAAATCTGCCAGTGTTAAATCAACACTATTAGAGTTAAATTAACACTGAGGGTGTCAAAATGTAACACTCTCAGTGTTAATTTAACTCCAATAGTGTTGATTTAACACTGGCGGATTTGCTGTGTACAGCACCTCTAAAGATCTAAAGAACATCCTGATGGATGATTGTCTTAACATTTTTGTTCCTAAGATGTACGAGGAGTGAACAATCGGAGAAAAATATAACCATGATATCTTACTTTTAGATTATACAATATGTACACTATACACAGTAAATATGGCAGTGTTAAATCAACACTATTAGAGTTAAATTAACACTGAGGGTGTCAAAATGTAACACTCCCAGTGTTAATTTAACTCTAATAGTGTTGATTTAACACTGGCAGATTTACTGTGTACAGACAGCTGGTCAATGGCCCAATAATATCAATGATATGCCCAGAAAAGCAGCATTTATAACAATAAAGATAAATATCATTACCCACCCCAATTTGAAAGAACCTTCATAAATATTCAATGCCACGTTTTTCTTAGAACTCATTTAAGAACCTTTAAGGGTGACCCTAATGTGTACTTTTTCTATCAGAGGTACTAATCACTACAGTAAATACGTGCTCTCTCTCTCTTGCTCCGTGACAAAAGATGTAATTAGAGGCTCTGTAAGCAGAAGCCAGTGGAGGGTTCCAGGATTTCCCACTTTCAGGCATTCCTGAGCTCTTCAGCTCTGTTCCCAGAACCCCCTGCACGTGCTCCACTCATCTACTTGGACGCCCATTGTGCATTGTGAGTACACAACAGTACCACATTAAGCCCTCAGAGTACAACACTGTAGATCCACCACAGGACACAAACCACATGCATGGCAGGACTGAAAACACATAAAGCAGCCTTACATTTATAAAAGCTTTGTTTTGAGTTAATCCTTTAACATTCACAGAGAGCTGGAAGGTTCTTCTACAACTTCAATTAACTAACGTAAAAGAATACAACTTAACTATTAACTGCATCTCAAGCACACAGTTGATTACCAGAGACAATATTCACATTTACTAGCTTATAAATAAAATAATAATAATAAAAAAAAATGTTTACAAAAGAAGCCTTTAATAATATAATAATTGTTGTCATACTACTAAGGATGCACCAAAATGAAAAGTTATGGCGTAAACCGAACAAAATGAATTTGGCCGAATCACAGTTTGTCGTTTATATAAATCATTATAAGATTAGTAACTAAACTATTTCCCAAAATAAGTCTTGTAGTTGTTCAGGAATTAATATTCTGTATTTTAATAAGTTGGTTTAACATCATTAAGCATTAGAAAAATGACACAAGACAATATAATAATATTATATATTTTAATATAATAATAACACAATATGTAAGATGCATGTATGTTATATTATTACTAATAATTAATAAAAAAAAACATATTGAAAATGTCTAAAATGAATGATTTAAGCCACATTAATGTTTTGTGTGTTTAATGTGAGTATCATTGGCTACAGACACTGAAACATTTCACACTTCTTCTGGTAATTGTGAGACGGTCCCTAACACTGCAGCCGCCAGAGCATAAACACAAAGCTAAGCGGCTGTATTCTATTCATCATAACAAGTGCAGTTTAGTAAATGTTCTGGTTGTAGTTTGTTGTTTTCTTTCATTTCACCACCAAACTGTAACTGTGTTTTGTTAACTGGTGAAGAAAAGCTGAATTTTGAATGTCAAACGAATGTCCAATATTAAAGTAACTTTACCGTAGTAAAGTTACACTCCAGCCAGTAACTAGAAAAAGGTAACAGTGTCATTAAAAATGTCATTATTCAGTATAATTTATTGTCTTTCACTTAATTGCTGACTGCTTAACTTTAGGATGTGGACGTAGCTTTTAGTAACTTTAATAAAATGATTTACGGTATTTAACACGTTGGCACTGCCTCCATCATGATAGCTGCCTGTAAAATTCTGGATTTTGTGAAAGACACGTCCTGTGAACGTATGAAGGGTTGCATACCATTTTACAAGCTAAACTTTATGGGATTAAGGTCCCCTGAGAAATGGCGCAAACCGTAAACTGTTGTCAGTATTGGTGATCCTTAGTATGACCGCAGTGACCCTGCTGGGCCCCACAGGCTTTCACAATGCCTGAGCATGAGACGTCAGTTGAGGTTAAACATCCATCTTAGTTCACAAGTCAGTTGCCGAGCTAATGAGTTAAAACTCCAGTTTACTATGAGAACTGCCACTTCTCTGGGGCGTCGAGTTCACAACAGGTGTCATAATCCAATCAGGATATAAGCATAAAGTGCTTGACTTGCACCATAAACACACAAGTAATGAATGCAGGGTAGCCTGTGCAGTTAGTGATGTCACATGAGTTGGGAAATGTCCAGTAGTTTTATATCTGACACATATATTTAAGCCTCAGAAATGAGAAAAGCAGCTGCTTTGTCATTAGTTTACTAGGCTGTGATATTACATTTTAAAAGAGTGCAAGAGTCCAGTTTAATAGTGAATAATAAGCCTGTGGTTTAAACCCTTAAACCCTTAGGGCTTGTATCTGGGTCTATATCAGTTCCTTTCCAAACGAAATAACTTAAATATTAGCTCCACCATAGTTACTAAATAATGCATAACAGCTGCTGAATAAAATGTATTAAGATTACTAACTGAATAGTAAGCCTACAGTTTAAGAGGTTGCGCAGATCATTTAACCTTTATTTATTCTAAAATAGTTCATCCAGAATTCATATTCACAGATACATTATATGTCCAAATGTTTGTGGACGCCTGTTATGCATCTATTGCTGACACAGATGTGCAAATGCACACACACAGCTTGGCTAATCTCTGTAAATAAGTACTGCCAATAGAAAAGGTGGCTCTGGAGCAGATAAACATGAATTTATTGGCACCATGCCTACTGCCAGGTGTGGGCTATAGGGGTATAAAGCCCCCCAGCACTGAAGCAGTGGATCTGTGTTCTCTGGAATGCTCCGTTCAATTATTTTAGGATGTGTTGTGGATGAGGTGGAGTGCCGATCATCCAGCATCCTGACCTCACTAACACTCTTGTTGCTCAATGCCATCTAATCCTCACATCAATGCTCCAAAATCTAGGAGAAAGCCTTTCCTGGACAGTAGAAAGAAGGATAAATTCTTTTTAATACCATTGATTTAGGAAGAAACCATGAACAGGTGTCCCAAAATTTTTGTTCAAATCATATGCTTCCAATTATTCCAACTGAGACACACTGAGAGTACAAATTTTGCTTCCTTAGTTTAGGGAACTGCAGCTGTGAGGTTAACATTCAATAGAATTCAATAGTCACCCAAAATGTCCTGTTTCCATTAAGATGCATCTCTCAAACATCTCCAACAGCTAACAGATGTTGATTAAGTTCTCACAGACTAGTTCATGTGGCTCAAGACACGTTGGTCCACTGTGGTATATCAAGTCCAAAGTCAGTGCAGCCGTCTATCAGGACATTTTAGAGCACTTCATGCTTCCATCTGCTGACTTTATGGAGATGCTGACTTCATTTATCCAACAGGACATGGCACCGACCCACACTGCCCAAAAGTACCAACACCTGGTTTAATAACCACAGTATCACTTGCTTGATTGGCCAACAAACTCACCTGACCTAAATTCCATAAAGAATCTATGAGGTTTGTCAAGAGGAAGCTGAGAGACACCAGACCCAACAATCCAGACAAGCTGAAGGCCGCCATCAAAGCATCCTGGGCTTCCATACCACCTCAACAGTGCCACAGGCTCATCACCTCCATGCCACACTGCGCTGATGCAGTAATTCATGCAAGAGGAGTCCCGACCAAGTATTGCGTGCATATACTGTACATACTGTTCGGTAGAACATTTATTAATTAAATTTTTTTTATTGGTCTTATATGATATTAACATTTTTTGAGATACTTTTTTGGGGTTATCATTAGCTGTAGGTCATAATCATCAACATTAAAATAAATAAACACTTGAAATCGACACTCTGTGTGTAATGAATCTATATAATATCCAAGTTTCACTTGTGTAATTGATTTATGGAAATAAATTAAGTTTTAAAATTGGCAGGAAAATATATGAAAAAGTGAGCCGTTCCTTTAAAGCAGATATTTGAGCCATATTGATCTATGTTTATACTTCGGTGAATGCACTCTAGGCCTATATTTAAAAAGACACTTGTTGTTGGCGTGCCATGGGCCGGAGTCAGGAAAGCCAGACTGGTGTCAACGGGTTCACTTGGATTGTGGGAATGAATGAAAGCGAGTATCAGGTGTGCTGCAATCTACGGCACATGCTGGGCCTTTATCTGTGTGAGATGGGAGGGTAAAGTCACTATCAGACCATCTCTACCACAGAGGCACACAGGGTTATCTGCCTCACTGATAAATACAGATACGCACACTGCCTTCTGTTTGACAGCCTGTGGTTACGCTACATAACTCCCCACCTCAAAACTGCACACATGTTGCAAGCGGTAGTAAGGCCTTTGAATGTTATCAGCCTGAGCTATAGTGAGTATCAAAGAGCAAGTAAAGTGAGTATCGAAATAAGTAACAAAGGTATGCATTCTTAAACCTTACTTCACCTTTGTTTACATCAGCACTGTATTAATTTAGTAGTCTGCAGATTACTGTTACTAAGAGGAGGAAGAGAATTTTTATTTATTTTTTTAAATATGATATATATTTTAAACACATTTACTTATTATTACTTGCTAATATATTTCATTAATTAAATAATTTGTTTATTGTTAATTGTGATTTTTAAAATATTGATAAATATTGATTTTTTTATTTTTTTTTAATTTTGTGTTATTGTATTGTTTTCTCCTGTCTGTACTGTATTTTATTGTAATGTACGGTGTCCTTGAGTGTCTAGAAAGGCAACCTTGAAATAAAATGAATTATTATTATTATTATTATTATAAAATAATCTTAGCGTAGAAATGTACAGTGCCAGTCAAGTTTGGACACACTTTCTGGATATTCAGTGTTTTTTAATTATTTAATAATGTTCTGCATTGTAGATTCAAACTAAGGTCATACAAACTATGAATAAATACATATGGAATTATTTAGTAAACAAAAACATGTTAAATAAACCAGAATATGTTTTATATTTTATTTATGAGGTAGTTACCTGGAATGGCTTTCAGTTAACAGCTGTGCCTTGTCAAGATTTCATGACTTGCATTTCTTACCTTCTTAATGTGTTTGAGATCATAAAATTTGTAAAAAAAAATTATTTTTTTTTATTTACAAAGTAGGAAAAAAGAAAAAAAAAGAAAAACAATGAATAAGTATTAAGAAACTAAATAGTTTATATAAAAAAATAATACTCTCTAAATTGTCCTTTTCAATTAGGTATTATTTAAGAGTTGTAAATATCAATACAACTGAGTATCACAATATAATTTTTTTTGATGCTGTATTGATGCTCAAAAACAGTAACATGCAAAGACTGATGCCAAACAGTGGCCCATTTTGTATTTTATTTAATCCCCTGATAGTTAAATATCAGTGTTGTTATCTATCTTCAGCCATTAGACTCTTCCACTCCAATGTAAACAAGTATCATAAGTTAGCACCACTGACAAATGAAAGAAGAAAATTAATAAAAATTCAACAAAAATTAATTTGAAGTAATCTCAATAAATTACCTTACTTACAGTATTGCAATATATTGAATCATAATCCTTGTATAGTGATACATGTCACATTGCCAGGGCCAATATACAGTGATGGTATTATTAATACATTTCTACTGTATTTTTAACACTTCTTTTTACACTTTGATGGATTTATCAATGAACAAAAATTGACAGTATTGTAAGAAAAAAAAAATCTCCAGATTTTGATGGGATTTTTCACTTCTATGCTTTACAGACTCTTCTCCACACTTTGTTTTGTATTTGTATTGTTTTATCTGAAACAAATAGTGAGTTAAAAATCTATTGATGTTGAGATGCAGTCGAAAGCATAAATTTGGCCGATCCTTGTCCAAGGGCACTTCAATCATGACCTGCCCAGGGATTGAACCACAAGACCAGATCCTTACCACCAGACCACGGCTGCCCCTTATCATTTCAAATCAGCAAAATGTCTCATTTGAGCAGTGACAGTCACCAGGATCACTCAGTTTGCCAGACCTAAAAAATTAATATTTTAACAAAACTAAAGCACACCTTGCATCACCTCACCACCATTTTTCAGCATCAACAGTCTGTCCAGTGTAGCAGTAAGTCCTCAAGAGAATGCGTCATATGACCATGCAGGTGTTTGACTGACGGTCACTCAGTTTTATTGTGGTGACAGAGAGCAATCCTGCCATTTCTCTGTCTCGAAGAAAACGTGCCAGCGCCACAGACAGCACATGGCAGCATCCAGACTGTGCTGAAAGCACGGCTCTATTGGATGAGCCACTCAGGAGCTGTCAAGACTATTTTTCGCACATCATAACTCACATTCAATGCAGCATCGTTTTGAGATTAAACCTAAATATATAGGATGGAATAAATCAACAGCCTTGTGAATGGCAAGTGGAAATTGCCTTGCTGATGTCTACAGGAAAGAGAAACCCAACGATAGGTCTTGTGAAAAGTCAATGTCATTCAAAAGGTTGAGTTAATGCAGGGAAAATGGGTTGTTCTAATGCATCCAGCAGAGCCTGTTTCTCTGTGATGGATCACTGACTGACAGAATTTGGCTACTAGCTCTCAGAGGAAGGGGATGGAGGTCAGGGTCAGCTGCACTAAACAGCCTGTGTTTCCTACACAGGAAGGTTTACCTCAACTCAGGATGCTAATAAGGGCCTCCCAGTGTCTCATCACTTCTCTTAATGTGGGGGGAGGAGGGAGACCCTTAACCCCTGAAACTCAAAGGGATGCCACGTTTCAGTTCATCTCTAATGTTCGTATTAGTTTCTAATCTATAATCTAATCTATAAAATATATTGTTGATGCTGATACAGAACAGGTGAGAGCTCCATCGTGAAATGTTTTTATGTGCAGGTTGTGAGCGTCCTGATGTATCTCAGTGTAACACAATAACCAATTACGGTCCTAACAATAATCATTAACAATCATATCAACTGTGTCTCTGATCTCAGAAAGCGGTTTTAACATCACAGCAGCTATATATTGTGCTGCGTATCAAAAGCACAATACACAGTACAATTGTGATGAGGCTATTTTCTCCATAATGTGCAGAGCCAATAACATATCAGTGATAATGGGGGTTGAGGTGTCATTAACACTGGCTTTAGCTAGCTGAACTTGAGTCAATAACATAGGAACTGGAGAACTGATCCATTGAGAAAAGCATCTTACCAGCAGGTGGTTTGGTTATTATTTCTATTCAGCTACTGAATAAAGTAAGCACAGACTGACCCACCTGTGTTGTTCTGCAGTCTCGCTGTCAGGCAGCTCCATGTCACAGACTCCACACCGTTCCTTCGGGCTTTGGGCCTCATGCTTTGCCGCTGCTGCGAAATCACCCAGCTTACTGAAAAACTCCCTCTGGATGAAACTCTGGTGGAAAAGCCCCCCGTAAGCGCTGAAGTCCACAGACATGGCGAGAGCGGGCGGCATGTGCAACGGCGAAGCCACGGACACAGGCATGGGCAGCAGCCCATCACCCTTATGGTTAGCCGGCATGGAGTACAACGAGGCGAGATGCGTCTCGGCCAAAGCTGCTACATTGGCCTGCCCCACTTGGCTGGCATCTCTGTATGATTCAGGAATACCATCGGTGGAATGGAGCTCGCGAGCACTAGTGATGACACTGCCTCTTGTGGGGGTTCCTGGGGTGCCCCTGTGCTGTTTAGACTCGTTGATACCTTCTCCATTCCTGGAGGAACCACCTTCATGGCTGTACTCCTCATCCACCTGCATCATCTCCGTCTTGATCTTATCCAGCAACGGAGAAGATCCTTGAGACGAAGTGAGACCTTGCTGCATGGAGCCTTCCAGAAGAGACTGGCCAATGCTCATCAGACTCTCCACAGCAGCCTTTGTGTGGCTGATGGTAGGAAGTCCCAGTGGAGCTGAAACAGGTGGCTTCTTGTCCACCATGTTGACCAGAGCCAACCTGTGACGGGCGGCCGAGCCGAATCCCCCTTCTTGTATGGAATGCTTCTTGGAGACGAAGGCGCTCTTCAGATATTTCATCCTGCGCTCCTCATCATCTTCGGCGCCATTCTCGTTCATGTTTATGTCAGTGTCGTTCTCCTCAGAAGACTGAATGGTCTCCAGGATCTTCAGACACTGCTCCTCTAAGTACTCAATCTCCAGGATCTCCGCTGCATACAGCAGGTCATCGAGGTCTTCCAGCTTGGCCTGAAGCGTGGCAGTGTAGGCATACTCCAGGATCTGCTGGAAGGTCTTTGGTGAGAGGAAGTCCAGAGTGTAGTGTTGGCTGTTGCGATGGAACAGGATCTCGAACATCTTGCTGACGCAGGCCAGCACGGTCCTGTGGGCATGGAACTCCTGGCTGTCCACCATGATGACCACGTCACACAGCGTCCCCGAGAGGCGCATCTGGTTGGCCTTCTGCAGGAGGCTGGTGGGATGGCCAGGGTTTTGGAGATGGATCACACCCATTTTAGTCAAATCCATTAGACCGGCATTAACCAGACCATCTCACGTGGGGGGTTGTCCCTCTGCAGTGTCTGTAAGTACCCGTCGTCCGGTCTGGAAGAAGAGCAGTGCCCATAGCGTTAACTACTCTCATACATCACATAAGGTTAAGAAAATTTACAACCAGCTAGAGTCAACCAAATCACCTCATTAATCTCAGTCACAGGCAGTTGCTGAGGGGGGTTTATTTTTGCATGTACCTGGAGTGAATGACACTCTGATAAGTGCTGAGGGGAGTGTTTGTTGTCAGGCTCAGTGCTCATAAAGCAATGCAGCATTTACGTGCAATTATGCAAGGGCACTATTTTGAGGGAAAGTTGCCTGAAACTGAACCAACAGCATTCAGTGCGTGTTTGAAAGCGATTCATAGATGCCTTACATTCGCTTTACAACAAAGGTCATGTAAGGTAACTGTAGAAGCAGCCTGGGCAGGAGGGATCAGCGCTCGCGCGAGGAGCCTCTGAGATGATGGACCATTTCAACAGGCACTCATAATCTCACGTTAGTTTACTACGAGACTCGCACAATCCAGCACAGCTCAAAGTCACAAAGGGACGAGCACAGGTGCGAGTTTTGGTCGACATTTCTAGGAGGTACACGTCACGTCAGGAGTGAACATGTTGGGTCATCATGGAACCCAAACACTATTTAATTAACACGCGCGCGAGGAAAATAAACCAAACAAAAGCCAAACTAAGGCAGCGGTCACCTGCCTGCGCGTGCCATAGCTGCATGGAACCGAGCAGCTCACCTGTCCGCGCGAGCATGCACGAGCCGAGCGCAGGTACACCTGGCTGGCTGGCTGGCTGGTTGGCAAGTTGAGAAGCACGCGCTGACTGCAACAGTTTGCCATTCTATCAGCTTCGAAGCATCTTTGCTCGCAAACGTGATTGGATACGAAGCCGAGGCGAAGACTGCCGAGCGTTAAACACAGTAAAACAAAAACAAAAGCTCCTCGCGTCACTATTAATAAACGCAGCCTCGACCTGCACTCACTGATGCTCACAAGAGAATCAAAAAGCACACGCAGAGAAGGAGAGCGCGGCGCTTACCTGTGATTCACGTGTGATATCGCAGCTGTTGTTTGTTGTTTGTTGTTGTTTTTAAGGCATCTGCGCGGCGCTCTGAGGACTCGCAGAAAGCCGCTCGGCTCCGCGCGCTCCCTCCACTTTCCGATATGCAAACGAGCCGCGCTGACGTCACGGCGTTGACTCACTGTTGTGTTGAAGCGCGCGAGAGGGACAGTCGACTGATTTTCTCCTTTTTAGTGTGTGTGTGTGGCGGTTTTTCTCACTTTACCCACGGCTTCATGTATTAAAACAGTGTCAGGAACACCAGAGGTCTCTCACACATCATTAGTCATGAGATGAACCTGTAGTTTTAAGTGTAAAGTAGCAATATTTACATTAAGCTATGTTCATCTCTCCATTTCAACAGTAAGGTCAAGCATAAAGTGGTTTAATGCACTAAAAATGAGATCATCAATACTAGACCTAATACAATAAGCAACATTAAGGATTTTTTTAAAAAGCCTTTATCCTTATTATTAGTACTAAGACAACATTTTGTTCTGGGATCCCAAACTGACATTGCCATTCAACAAAAGCCACCTGGTGTTCTGTCTGTAAATTTGAAGACTAAATTTTGTATAAGTCTCTAAGTCAGTTTTTAGTTTAAACTTGTAAACTTTCACAACCTTTATCCACTGGTCAATTCACCAAGTAATCCATACTAGCTCATAATACACAAAGCTAGTTAGTCTGTTTACATGGCTAATGCTAAAGTATGTTTTCTCCATAGCCATGTTTGTTTTCTTAGTGGATGGTGACCATTATGGACAGGATGAGGTTAGATTGTGGGTTCATGGGCACCATTTGTAATTTTTCAGACATTTAAACAATACTGGAGTCTACACTGTCTAAGATTAAAGTGACTCAGGCTTTAGTATTAGCATGATTAGCATGGGTGGCTAGTTTGCTGACTGGAAAGTAACAAGAGGTGAACACTTACAGCTGTTTGCTCAATTACTCAGTGAATACCATCAGCATTACAGTCCGTCAGTACAAAGTCAAGAAGTCAGTAAAAACATTGAGATTCCAGCAAAAATGTCAGTAAAAAAGTTGCCGTCAAACCTGAGCACTGAAATGAATTGCATTTGCTTGATTCAAATTTGTACATCTTTTCCAGATGAACAAAATACACCACAGCAACATAATTACTGCCTAAACAGTCAAATCTGTGATGAAAATTTTCACGTTCAGTCATGTGAAAGTGATGTACACAACTGAATCAAGTCAATTCACTTTTCAGTGTAGGCCTCGTCATTGAACACAGCATTCATCTTGGATCAACATTAACTTCCATTGTTTGGTAATGTCGCAAGACATTTTTTTGTATTAAAACATACTTGTACTGACCGCCTTACACATTTAATTAATCGAAAGCGTCTCTGAACCCGCTTTTAAGGGCTAGTGGATATAGTCTCTGATGCATAAAGGAGCTCCAAGGCCCAAAAGACTTTTCCAAAAATTGCTGCATCTCAGCATAGGTGATGAGTCTGGGATAAAGTCTTGCACCTTTAACAACTCAACAAATATGGTATAGAGGCTCGGGCAGTGTGGAGATGTATGCAGATGCTAAGGTGGTTCCACAGGTTCAGTGGTCACAGTGGACTGTTTTTCACTCAGGTTGTGTGTGTGTGTGTGTCCAAGTCAGTGCATAGCAGTGCCCTGAGTAACCCTCTCAGACCGAGCCCACTGATGCAGAAGAAACACACACAGCTGTCCTACTCTGTGTCTATTGTTCTTCTTGGAAAAGGCAATCCCACGCATCAGAGATGACTGATCTCAGACAGCAGTCATACTACACAGCTCCTGAGAGATAGACAAGCATACTCTGAGAAATCTCTGACACCTGGAGAGGCATGTTGTACTGTTGGCCTGTGAATCTGCAAACTTATTGTCTGTTCATGAAGCTATGACATGTGCATAAGCTAGCTCTTCATGACAAACATGAATAAATAAATATTCCAATAAGCGCCATCTGTCCTAAAGACGACCTTTGCCAACTCTGATCAAGATTGGCAAAGCTGTTAGATGACATCCTTTTCAATAAGTGTCTATTAAAGTTTATGCACATTTGTAATGAGCTTATGTAGGTATCTGACCTTATGATCAGTAAGCTATGGTGAAGTGTCACTCTTAATTTTTGCACTTTAATAATGTAAAAATGATGTGCATCAGGATGTCTACTCATTTAGAACATGCAAGAACCTGGAGATGTGATGTGTATCATGATACAGGGCTTATGAGTCAGTATATTTCAATATTGTAAGGTAATTTATTGTGATTTTTAAAAACTAGCTTTACTGGTGCACCCTTACACTGCTTGTTTACATTGAAGAGTCTAATGGCTGAAGATAGATGACAACACTGCACTCTAGAGGTCAGGAGCTTAAAAACAACAAAATGAAACACTGTCTGCGTTTACATATGAACTATCAAATGAGTTCAACCAGGTGCACATGGGCAAATAAATGACCCAAATGTGCCAGAGCATGGCCCTCTAGGACATAAGCTGCAGAACCCCAAGTAAATAAATTTAATGCAGGAACTAAAAGTGCCTAAAACATAGAAAATGGTCTCTGGTCACTAGGGTCATACAATATTAATACTGTGTTGGCTTGGTGTGATAAACTGACAGTGTGTTATGCTTAATTCAGAATTTAGTAGAACATTTAGTTACTAGAAAAAGATTTATTTTGGATCGCCATGTTCCTAGAACACTATGGAACATTAGTCGGGTCTCTAAATATAGAACCTTTTCCTCAAAAGAATGTGTAGTTGGTCAAACTGTCTCACCAAGGCATTGGTTGAGATTTTCGTCTTCACAAAGTAAAATGGTGCCATCTGGTGGTCATCTGTGTAACTGTTCTCAGGATTAACTCTAAATGTGTACCCTAGGTTACCCTTTGCTGATGCAGATGTGCAAATACACACACACAGCTTATCTCTGTAGGGAAGTACCACCAATAGAACAGGACTCTCTGGTGCAGATAGACGTGAACCTATTGGCACTATGTCTAATGCCAGGTGTGGGGTAAAGGGTCATAAACTCCTCAAACACTGAGCTGTGAAGCAACGGAACTGTATTCTCTTGAATGATGGTGCTCCGTCCAGGACTTCTTGGATGAAGTGGTGATCATCCAACATCCAGACCTCACTGATGCTCTTGTTGCTGAATGTAATCAAATCCTCACAGCAATGCTCCAAAGCCTTCCTGGGAGAGTAGAGACAGATACTCCAACAAAAGCTGGATAAAGTGATTAATACCTTTGAGTTTGGACGAAACAATGAACACATGTCCAAATATATATATCTCAAGAGCCTGAAAAAAGGAAATATGGATGATGATAAAAAGCCAAAGGCCTTCATGTTTCAATTAGTTTAATCAAAATGTGTTAAAACAACACAACTTATGTTCTTTTCGACGTTTAACAAATCATAGCACAGCTGTTCTTCCCCAACATTTATCACCATAACAATCCATCCCAGAGATACAAGGTACAACTGTTAGCTTCTGGGTTAGACTGGTTTTGTTTATATTGAACGTGGTTGAACCTTGGGCACAGATCACATTCCTCTTATTTGTAACCCAGAGTCTGAATTTCTTGGTGTTGGACAAAAAGTATAGCACTCTGAACACCAAAACAAAAAAACAAACAAAAAAAACCCCAAAAATAATTTTGTTATCTCTTCACAAGCCTACTTACAGGCCTACACAGAGCTCTGGGCATGCATGTATAAATCGAACCTGCCAACTGTCAACTACACTCTTCCTCGCACATCAGTGGCGGGCAAGCAGACGGTCATGCAATGAGAGGTGGAGTAAGAACACTTTAAAGAATAATAAAAGTGTCTTGCCGATCCTGTTCTAGACAGACCGATGTTAGCTATCAATTTACATCATGTTATATAAAACATCAGCTACCCATCACCATCAAGCTATGCAGATATTTTCAAAAACTCAAAAAATACACAATCACAGTGCACAAGCTTGCGATCAACAGTGTAATACAAACTTTTGTTTCGACCCCCCCCCAGAGGTACACAGTATAAAAATGGACAGATTCTGCACTTTACAAGCAGGGCTGGAAGAAAATAAAATGAGCCAATATTTGTTAAAATCCAAACTCTGAAATAAACTGTGAATAACAATAAAAAAATCATCAACAGTTTCAACAAATGTTGAACAAAATCATCGTGAGTACTGTGGTCATCTCTGAACGAAAGGTGCTGACTGAAATTCGTCAGCTTAAATATGATAGACACAGGACAGAGAGTGCATTGGTGAACATTTGAACGTGTGCGAAAAAAGAATGTAAATAAAATATACAATCAAACTATTTAACAAGACTAGCCCTCGAGAGACTTGAGATAAAAAAATAGGAGCAATCATTTACATTTCAACAATGTAATAAGTAAATAAAATAATGTCTAGAGCATCACTGAATATGTGCTATAAATTCTCCTGAATGCCCTGTGTTTTGAAAACGCCCTCTTAGAGAAATATCGGGGAGTTTGAACGCAATAGAAACTGTCCAACTGAATTCACAAAGAACTCATAAAAGAGCAACAGTAATTTCTTGAGGTTTTACTTCATGTAGTGTAAACAAATGATTAAATGGAAAGAGGCATACATACATTATGTACACCCAACTCCAGTCTTAAATGTACAAGCCTCTGACGCGCTTTGCTCAAAAAAGAAAAGAGAAAACTTCGTTAAGGGCACTGTAGAATGAACATTTGTGTTCATCGCGACGCTGCCACTTCTTCCAGCCGGCCAGTCTGATCATGCCTTACTCTCTGCGTCGTTCATATGTGAGATGATGTTTGGTGTCATAGCTTCAGACTGGAACTTCTTCAGCTCTTCTTCTTCACACCGACTCTTTTCTTCATCTGATACTTTCCTGTTACGGAGAGACGGTCATTAGAAATAAGCTCAAGCAAAGTGCTCAGGAATGGCAGGGCATGCAGAGATGCACACAGCACAAATGGACACGTGTAGAAAACAATGTATGGGTGTTAAAACAGGTACATGCACATGCACACATACTAAGAGGACATCTACTGAACATCCAGAGAGGTTCATACTCGTTCTGTGGAGCAGATGGGCCGCTGGAGCCAGCTGTGCCCACAGCGTGTGAGCCATCCTGGGAGAGATGGGCTTCTGAAGCCTGGGGGGCACCTCCATCTAGTTGGAGCTCATGGTTCACTGAGGGGACATTCTGGGGGCTAGTGAAGAGCGGGGAGGACTCGTGTGAGTTCTGTAAGAAGGTGGTCAGCACTGCTTCACTCTCTGGTTCTTTGGATGCTTGTTCTGTGCTAAGAGCATCTGAGTGGACAGTGGGTGGGGCTTTAGTTTCTAAAGGTATGGGATCAGCCAGGTCCACCAGTGGAGCTTCAGAAGAAAGCAGGGAGTTGGCTAGAGGTTGGCAGAAACTTTTAGGGGTGCTGGTCTCAGGACCTGTAGACAGGGTGGGTATGGGGTCAGGGGGAGGAGCTGTAAGGCTGGACGTTAGAGTAGTGCACTCGCTAACGGGGCTGCTCTGGCTAAGGTCAAAGGTGTCCGTGACCGTGTCTGAATTAGTGGCCATGGACAGAGGCAAGTCCACCACTGTGGCCGCGGCTTCGGCCAGTCGCCTGTGAGAAGCAGAGACACATGATGGTGACCGAGACAGAGAGGGAGAGAATGAGGGAGAAACACGCAATCACTGCAGGCATATGCAATACTGATGTTCTAGTAGATACAGTATTGATACTCGTGCCAGTTTGATGACTCCCAACTACAAACACAAGGGGGAGCTATTGCTCTAAAAACACTGATGGGGAGAAAAACAATGAAATAGTAAAGCAAGAAAAAAGAAAGAGTAAAGAGTATTTTTTACTATAGTGAGCTGTAATACTAGTCATTATACTTATTCTTTTATTACTGCTTATAGTACATATAGCACTTTATTCATGGTTCCTCTTTAAAAAAAAAAGCTGAATAGTTTCCTTATACATTTTTTGATAACTACATCTCTGCATAAGTATTTGTGATGCCATGTATATAATGTAATAAAAAAGTATACAGACTAATTTGGGTGATGTCTGGATTTGGTCTAGTTATAAGGCACTTGGGGCAAAGCTGTTTTGCCGGCTGTGATGCACAAGAGCAGTGACAGCTCAGTGTATGAGTGTGCATTAAGTCACAGTCTTGCTTTGCTTTCGATGACATCAAGCTTGCTTTGGCCCACGATCTCTCACACAGTGAAACACTTTGCCTGCTCCAAACAACATGAAAAACATGCTGCTTCAATTAACCAATTATCAATTTATAAATTCAAATCAATTTGTTAAAATTCGGAATTTTATATTTCAGATAAAATAATATTGGCTGTAGTGTGCAGACAGATATTTTTCTTTCTTTATTTTCTTTTTTCCACACTTATCCTGACTTAAAAGAAATTCCATACTTTTGCATACTGTATAAGAAGCCTGTTCATTTCTCCAACACTGCTTCTTATTACTTTAATAGTAGTAATATTCTACTATATTACTACTATCAGGCAAAAGTATTCTGCACTAAACAATAATTTTGCTTTTTTTAATTAAATTTGTAAAAATATATTTAAATATATAATTAAAAAATTAATATAAAATAACATAATATAATAATATAATAATGAATAAATATATATATATATATATATATATATATATATATATATATATATATATATATATATATATATATATATTTTATATAAATAAAATATATATAAAAAATATATTTATAAATTTAAAAAAAATGTGCACACTGTGATTGTTTTAATATTTATCATTTGAATGTCTGTGTGGGTGTAACATTGTGTATGCATGGTAGAATTCAGATACGGATGTGCACAAACACAACATTTCTGCCGTGTTTGCTGAACTGCCGTATAAAATAAACGTATTTTTATGTGAAAGCAAACTTGACTAATTACAGCCTGATTCTGATGATAGTACTGCGAGTTAAAGGAAGAACAAAAAAATCTTCAGAAGAGTCAGAAATAACTGATAACAGAGGAAGAAACAGAAGCCTCAAAGAGAAGAACAGAAAATGAAAGAAAACTGACAATATATACTAAACACACAATGGCACTGTGTATCAGCAGAATGCAACATAAAGTGCAGTTTTCTGTTAACGTACGGGATGTGTTGTTCAATGTGGTGTGTATGTGTGAGTAACAGTGATTCAGTGGTATGTGTATGAAAACAGTTCAGGCTCCTGGAGGTCACAAAGCACAATACTGTGAAGAAAACATCACACCACACTTACTCTGGCTCTGTCAGAGGTGTGGTCTCATTGGGCTCGCAGTGCCCTCCAGCATCGTGATTGGCCGTGAGTCCGTCCTCAGTGCTCACTTCCACAATGGGCTCTTTAGACTCGTTTTTACTGCAAGAAGAGAGAAACACATGAGATCATCGTAGAGCACTGAGTCGCTTTTAATGAGCTAATTACTGTCTCGTCTCTGTTGGTCTCTTGTGTAAAGAAAGTTTTTCAGTGAAAATGTGTTTATACTACAACCCCAAATTACTAAAGGTTGGGACATTATGGAAAATGCAAATAAAAACAGTGTTTATTACATTTACTTTGACTTTTATTTCATTGCAGAAAGTTTGAACCAAAGTAAAGTAGAAAAATATTTCATGTTATGTCAATATACATCCATTTGTACATTTCAGGATTGAAACACATTCCAAAAAAAGTTGGGACAGTCAACTTAGGGCTAGTATTGAGGTAAAAAAACAAAAAAAGTGATATCTAACAGGTGATATTAATCATGATTTGGTCTTTGAGGAGCAAAGATGGGCAGAGGATCTCCAGGTGGTCAACAAATGAATGAAAAAAGTACTGTCAACATTACAAAGTGGTAAATGCTCTATTGTCACAACTTGTTTTAATGTGTTGATGGCCTGAAATCCAAGAATGGATGTACTGTATATTAACAAATTAAATAAAAGTTACATTAAATGCTAGAAACACTGCATTTCTTTGCATTTTGTATATTAACACAACCTTTTTGGGAAGCCACTCAAACCTCCTGCCCTTTAGATGTACTACTAACCGGTGTTGTGTCGTTATAAATTACTTGGGAAAAGCCTTTGTTTTCCTGTTTATCAGTATGACTTACAGCCGTGAAAATCAGAAATCCAGAATCTCAAATTATTAGAATATTTCACGTAGAGTACTATTCAAACACTATCAGCATTTAAATAAACAAAGGCTTTAAATATGAGCTTTTACTTGTAATGAATATCATATATGAGTTTTCTGACATACTTTTCTGAATTAAAATATGAACACAAATGAAATTTTACAAAAAATTATAAATTAAAAAATATATATTATAAATAAATTTTAAAAATATAAAATGTGGCCCAATTTCCTTCCAGTGCCTATCAAGTATCTCTCCACCATGAACAGATTTTAATAAGTGTGTACTAAAAGCTTATCTCAAATATTGTAAACCAATGTTCCAAACATCATTTCATGGAATAACCCTGATGAGCTCACTACTGGCCCATATCAGCCCATGTTAGTGCCTTAACTGGGCCGTATTTGTTACAGAACCATCCGCTCTCTGAATGAAGCACATTTCACATTAAACTACTGTACATGACTTTGTTTATATCTTAACCATGTAATTCTGCAGAAATGTTGAAAAATCCATGGCATTTCCTCATACAGGCTCCGAACAAGTCTTGGCTACATTTTGCAGCTGGGAAAAGACTGATTTTATTTGAAAACTTTCTGTTAAGATGTGAACATATTACTGAGATTAAATAACCAAAGAGAGACTGAGAACTCCTTACACAAAGGCAGCCTTGCCAGACTCTATGTCTTTGCCTTTTGCGCCTGTTCCTGGCTTTCCAAAGAGGCACATGAGTAGGCCACACTTGTTGAGGAAACAGCAGGTGGCATCCACAGCCAGAAGCAGCAGCACACACACCAAGATGAGGATCCCAACAATAACCCCTGTGTTCAGGCCAGTCCCATCCTCCATGGAGTCTTGAGGGGAGAGAGGGAGAGGGAGAGCGAGAGAGAGAGAGAGAGAAAGAGTGAGAGGGAGAGCAAGCGAGAGAGAGATAGAGAGAGAGAGAGAGAGAGCGAGAGAGAGAGAGCGAGAGAGAGAGAGAGAAGAGCGAGAGAGAGAGATAGAGAGAGAGAGAGAGAGAGAGAGAGAGAGAGAAAGAGAGAATCAGTCATCCAGATGCAAACATGAAGGAGATGCTTAATACAAATAGTACAGTCAGGTAAGCATGAGTTATTTCTACTCATGTGACTATCAGGATTAGACAAAAGCACAGATGAACATTGGATGAGCTGAGCAGACACTGAGGTGAGTTAGGCATAACTTGAAATTATACAGTGATGCTGCTTTTTCAGTAGCATATGGAACTTGAAGAAGGTCCAAAACATGGACTCACACATTTCCATTACAAGTACGTGCTCAAAAGGAGGTGTTATTCAGAAGCCTATTCTACACATCTGACAATTCTATTTTCATATCTGCAGGAGTAGAACAATAGGCCAAAACAACATGTTATAATATGCTCAGTATGCTTATGGTCCTCCCTGTGCTGCCAAAACAGCTCCGACACGCCGAGGCAAGTTACGTGATTAACTGTCCCAGATCACACCTCGTCCAGCAAATCCCACACATACTTGGATCGGATAAGACAGGGGAATTATGATATGGGGAATAATTAAGATTTGGAAGCCACTCATCACTGTAGAACGGGGGCACCTCACAAGCCTTCCCATTTCAATGATACTAACCCATTCATTTGGCTGTTACATTTTGGCTCTTTACAGAGTCCTTCAGGTTTACACACCTACCATGAGTGTGCCTGATGAAATCAGTGATCAGTGATGAAATCCCAGGATTTCACATGCACTATTGTTGCAAGAGTCATTTGTGTGTGGTCATTTGATTTGGCTCATTGGTGTAAATACTATTGACCGGACCAGTAAATTAAGTGTAGTTTTGTCAATGTCAAGGCTTAGGCTTTACATAACCTGTGAAATCTGGCCAGTGTAATACAAAAAAGGGCAAAGCAATGTACCTCAAATTTCATATCATATTATATTATATTACAGTGGAACCTTGGTTACACTTTGCCCTGGTTATGATACAATTTGGTTAATGTCGACTTTTTTCAAGGAAATTTTGTCCCAGTTATCGTTCATCCACCCGGTTTTCATTGAGTGCCAACGTGACTCGCCACTAATTTCATGAAAACAAAGCATCCACCCACCCATTCGTCATTCATTCTGGCTTTGTTTTTCATTGTTTCTCATTGACTATGCTCAAAACAAACTAAAACATGTCACACTAAAACAATGGCGTGATGATACCGAAAACAAATAGTAGAGGAGAACCACAAGAACGGGTGTACAAAACAAAGGCTGCCAGCTGGACCACACCGGCACACTCTAAAACAGAGCGTAAACCCGTAAGAGTGATGTTAAATGTTAATTTATCTATTTCATTAGTCTTGTATTTATTTCTCATTGTTTTCTGTATATAAAACTATAGTTACTATATATAAAATGTATTTTTGTTAATATTTTGGAGTGTCTGGAACCGATTAGTAGGATTTACATTATTTCTTATGTCAAATATTGCTTCAGTTATCATTTATTTTGGTTATCATCATGCACTTTATAACAGATTCATTACGAAAACCAATTTTCCACTGTATATCATATAATATTATAACATTTCAATCATCAACACCTGTTTCTGTTTAATGTTATGAATTCCTGATTAGGTTCTGCCTAAAGACCAACGAGAGCCAGGAAATAGCTGTTTCTCAGAACCTCTGGCAAAAGACTATATAAACAAATGGTGTATTCTTGGCTTGCTCATGAAGGGCTTGGATCTGGATTCCTGCATATCTTTTAAAACATTTCTGTAAGGCTGCTTAGTGACAAGATTGGCTGAAAAAAGAACTATACAAATATTTTTTGATTGACTGATTGATTGCTAATGGCATATAGTTCCATCTGCTAGTGGAAAAGCAGCATCAGACAGTTGCTAAAGAAAAAAACACAAATCCTCATTAGGTTCCAGTTACACTTAGCTGTTGTCAGAAGCACAAAATA
>BRDA01002450.1:27675-41242 GCA_036984385.1 Crenuchus spilurus
TTGTCGATAAAGGACCGAGAGCAACCAGAAATCCGTCTTGGATTAGTCCTTAAGTATTGTAATTTGTCTTTCCACAACTACAAACTTTACAATATTATAATATACTATATGTCACCTTTAACCAAAAGCATTAATTAGACAATATTTCACGTTCTACTATTGGTTTTATTTACTATTGACTTCGTTATAAACTGTATTCTTTATTACATTTAGGATAATGGCATAAAAGGCCTGATATTCAGCGCAATACACACACATAAGTCGCTCCTGACTATAAGTCGCACCCCCGGCCAAAATATGAAAAAAACCGCGACTTATAGTCCGGAAAATACGGTAATAGGATTTACATTATTTCTTATGTCAAATATTGCTTCAGTTATCATTTATTTTGGTTATCATCTTGCACTTTATAACAGATTAATTACGAAAACCAATTTCCACTGTATATCATATAATATTATAACATTTCAAACATCAACACCTTTCTGTTTAATGTTATGAATTCCTGATTAGGTTCTGCCTAAAGACCAACGAGAGCCAGGAAATAGCTGTTTCTCAGAACCTCTGGCAAAAGACTATATAAACAAATGGTGTATTCTTGGCTTGCTCATGAAGGGCTTGGATCTGGATTCCTGCATATCTTTTAAAACTTTTCTGTAAGGCTGCTTAGTGACAATATTGGCTGAAAAAAGAACTATACAAATATTTTTTGATTGACTGATTGATTGCTAATGGCATATAGTTCCATCTGCTAGTGGAAAAGCAGCATCAGACAGTTGCTAAAGAAAAAAACACAAATCCTCATTAGGTTCCAGTTACACTTAGCTGTTGTCAGAAGCACAAAATAGTGTACTCACCAGCAAAAATCAGCAACAACTATTATGATGATGATTCGACTGTCATAACACATATATTTGCAAGTTTAAACAAAAAGAAAAGCCATAGAAAGTGTATCGTGCCACATGCAACACAATATTCCTCTGAGATTATTACGAGACTGTTATAGACATCATAAGGAAAAAATCACAGACAGCACTAATTTAAAAAAAGAATTTAATAAATCCAAATAAGCAAACAATAGCTCTGGTTATCATCATAATACATGCCAATGTTTGCAATAACTGCAGCAAGTTCACAGAACAACAATCTCAGATAAATTGCAGATAATAAAATAACATTTTGATGATGTTACAAATTCTTTCCTTAAAGATCATACAATGTACAATTTTATACAGCTTTTCAGTGAGAAAATTAGACTGTTAAAAATATATACAGAAAAGCAGAATCATATGCAATACTCCCTGTAAACTTAGTTTAGTGCCTGCCATTCTCAATTACCACATACAATATAGCAGATTTTTCACTATGCCGAATAGAAATGTTGCTCTATATAATATACAATATTAGCCAAATGTTTGGACACTCATATAGAAGGGGCCAAACATAGCCCTATTTTTACTAGATGCAGCTTTATACCCTCTTGGCTTTATGTGGAAGCTTTTCCAAGAGACTGTTCGACAAATGCTGAAAATTTTTTAAAAAGCACTTGTTTGTTCTTTTAACTTTAAAAATGGCTTTAAAATAAATGAATGCATCACGTTTGTGATTCATATTTGTATATTATAAAGTGTCCACAGGTATCCTCAATTTAAATATTATACATTTGAATTTTTTCAGTTCAGATGTTCAGACCAATTTAAGACCAGATAATAAAACATGACTCAAAGAACCTCACAACTATAAAGTGTCTCTGGATATTCTCAGCAGCAGCACACATTACTGTAATGCATGTACCTGCATCATGCAAATGACCTAAGACTTTTTAAAGAACTCCAGACACCCTGATATTGTTTCTTCTTAGATACAAATTTCAAGCCTTTAAAGGAATGGTTCACTCAAAAATCCTATTTACATTCACCTCAGATGTTGATGAAGTGGAATTTTGCTTCTTTAGTTTAGAACTGAGCAAAGCACTAGAACTCAGTAGTCATTTAAAATCACCCAGTCAATTTCAACATGTTATCACTAGAACGTCTCTCAACTTCCTCAACTTGTATCAAGGGTTTGGTTGCCTTAGATGGAAGACAGCATAGTCATACTATACTTTAAATAACACTGACTAGTATCTGAGAATTTAATTACAGTGTGGATGCAGTTTGAGTTTTTTTATAGGCAGTGAAACCTTGACTTACGAGTGAATGAACTTTCTTTTTTCCCTTTATGATGCAAGCCGTGATCTGAGTTACGAGCGAGCTTACACCACCCGCCACTAGTTTGCCCAGAGAGCATGAGTGAGTGCCAAGATCAGTGCTGAGAAGAAAAGGTTGTGTGTTGCTGCTCTGTAATTTGCCTCACTAATTTTTTAATAATTTTGAAAGGGAGGAACAAACAAACCTCCTTGTATGGGTTTTTATTAAAATGCCCTGCTAATGAAAGCGAGGAAAGTGTGGTGAAAAAGGCAAAAGTCAGTGAAGAAGATTAAGTGAAGTGAAAAAAATAAAAAATAAAAGTAGCAATTAAGTTAAGCAATAAAGTGCATCTTAGTGTGTAAGTTAATTTTAGGAATAAATTGTACCATTAAGTGTGTAGCGAATAAGTTAAGTGATGGAGCACAAAATAAAAAACTCCCTCTGTCAGTCTCCTCCACCTACATCAGCATCTTCATCTGATCTTCAAGGTAAATACACTTAATAAAACAGTTTATTTCTTTTCATTCTCTTCTTTATATATTGTAAACGTTTTATACATTTTTTGTTGTTTATAAAGTACATGTTTCAAAACATGTAACAAATAATGTGTGTGGTTTTTGGGGGCTGGAATGAATTAAAAGCATTTAATTAAGGGGACATTTTATTAGATATATGAGCAAATTGAGTTACGAGCTCGGTCATAGAATGAATTAAACTCGTAAGTCAAGGTTCAACTGTATTTTAATTGATTTGACTATGTAGGTGACTATTCCAGTGTTTGTTAACAATGTTAGTCTTGAAGCTCCAGTTCTAAACTCAATAAGCACAGTTTGGATAGACATTAGCTCACTGACTACAATTGAGGAATTGAGAAAAAGAGTTTTAAGCCTTTATGACAAAATGCATTGAAGATTTTTATAAACATAATTTCAATGTGTGTCCAAACCTTTGGCCAGCATTGTATATACTGCATGGTCATTTGAAATATAGCTGTCCCTAATGTTAATTGTGTTAATGCACACCATCAGGCTCAGTTTTATCAGCAAATGGATAAAGAAATGCCAGGATGCCCTCAACATGAGAACATCATTCATACTGCTCTCGCTCTATGCTATCAAAGCATCAGCACCAGGAACAGTGACAGCACCATTGACAGCAAGGTGCACGCCACTGAGGAGCTGCCAAGTGTGACTGGGGAACGCACACACAAACACAGACACACATACACAAACACAGTGTGTCACAGATACAAAAACACATAAATATTGAGATTGCATGAGTGCAGGAAAGCAAAGAGAGCAAGGGTATCATAGAAAAATATATTGCACGTGTGGGAATGTGATGATCCATCCGCATCCAAGACCAGCCACAATGACACAGGACAAACAGAGAGAGGAAGAAAGGGGTGGGGGGATGGGAAAGAGAGAGAGAGAAACAAGAGAGAAAAATACGTCAAAACACAGAAACAAAGTTTGGAAATTAAACAAAACAAAAAAAGGTAAAGTGAGGTTAAGAAGGGAAATGGAATGACAAAATGGTAGCACAGGCCAAGCAAAGGCAAAGCATGTGAGAGGGTGGTTGACAAACCAGGCAGTGCTCATTCCTTTATAGTAGTGGTTCTCAGCTTTATTTAGGGCATCATAAGATGACTAAATAAAGTTCATCTTGCAGATAAATTCACTACATTTTATATTAATACATAAAAAATCAACACAAAGCAAAAATGCTGGAAATATTTCCTATATATTTTATAAGTAAATAGTTAAGATTAGCAATGCCATGATCTTCTGTGTTTAGTTGCTGTCCTGTCTGATAATGTTAGTAGCTCTTGGCCTGGGAAAGAATATTTAAACAGATATGGTTTTAAATTTTTACTAGTCATTCAAAAAAGTACTTAAGTAGCCAATGAGATTTCTGATGTGCCATTTGTCTCATTATGTGATATTCTCAGTATAAAAGGGTAACAAATTCTTTACTTCTAAGTTACAGTTTTGTAGTCTTTTTTATAATGAAATATGTTGGACTTTGTGTTTATTATAAAATATGTTTAGTAAGGTTTGAACACAAGATATGTCCTGTTTGTCTGGTAAACTTCATTTCATTTGTTAATATACATCCATTCCAGAAAAAAAAGTTGGGCCGGGGGACAAAAAAGGGCTAGTATTGAGGTAAAAAGAAAAACATATACATAAATAATGATGTGATTTTGAACAGGTGATGTCAACAGGTGACTGTAATCATGATTTGGTACAAAAGCATTATCCACAAATGAATGGTCTTTAAGGAGCAAAGATCTCCAGTTTGTCAACAAATGCATGAGAAAATGACTCTTAAGTTTAAAAGCAATGTTCCTCAAAGGAAGATTGGAAGGGATTTGCATATTTCTCCCTCTACAGTGCATAACATCAGTAAACAAGTCAAGGCATCTGGAGGAATTTCAGTGAATAAAGTGCAAATGTGCTAGCCTAAGCTGAAAACCAATGATCTCTTAGACAGACCTGCATCATGTCTAGCTGAAATAACCACATAGACGAGGGATTATGGTGGTATCTTTGGTGCTAAAATATATTTTAAGTGTTGTGAGAAGGAACTGCAACACTACAAATCAGTAAATGCGTCCCAACTTTTTTGGAATACGTTGCAAGTAATGAATGTATGTTGACAAATCAAATGAAGTTATCCAGACAAAACCATTTTTAATGTTTCACATTGTCTGAAATGAAATAAAAGCCAAAGTAACATAGTTTGGGGTTGTACTAAAATTAGGTTCTGCCCCCATGGGACTAGTGCATGCATCAGTGGACTAGTCGACTGGTCTTTGCAGCCCATTTTGACAAGAACGCTGCAAGCCAACAGCTGCAGAAAAGGCAGAAGTGTTTACAACAGAAGTGGGTCTGAAGTCCATGTGCTCAGAGAAATGTCAAGAAGGGTGCTCTAGCCTGCTTCAACGTGAGTTGAGAGGAAAGGGTCAGGATTCCAAAAGGTTGACAACCACTACTTTAGAGCAGTGTTTATCACTACCAGTCCTGTGTTTCTCCCACTCGAAAACACCTGATTCAACTTGTTGGCTAATTAGCAAGCCCTCCACAAGCTAAATCGGAACAGAACCTGGATAGAAACAGCACAGATGATACTCAGCAGTGCTGTTGTCCTACAGGACTTGGAGTGAGGAACGGTGCTCTAGAGAGGAAAAAAAACGGTCCAGGACAATTCCGCATGACTGATGACTGCGGCACCTGGGCCTAAGCAGAATGAGTCTGAAATGAGCTTGTGACTGACTTGTGTGAGTGCTGGAGATAAAACACAACTGAAATGAAGCTGATTTGAGATTAGGTTTCAAGTTTCACAGTTTCAAGTTTTTAAAATTGGGATGCAGTGACATGATTTATGTTCATAAAACAATCTACCAGACTTACTTGACTTTAATGCTGGCAGAAATTCAAAACAAATTGCTTCTTTGTCTCTTTGTAGACGGTCTTATTATCACGGCTAATTAAAGTCTAAATCTTCCATGCCAATGCTTGTCTATGAAATGATCCTAATTAGACATTAAAAAGACCTCAAGCTATAACCCCAGCTCTTATGGGCAGTAAACAGTTATCATTTAATTTCTTGATTGCTAGTTGAAACCAGAGTGCTGACAGGTCAGAAAGGATCCAACAGAAAACTAGGCGCTTGGATGTTTATGAGTTGTTTATGAGTAAAACTTCAGATTTTGCCAAAAATGCTGGTCATGAGCATTGGATGAGGTAGGCTCTCATCTCTATCTACAGTTGTATCTAAACTATTACAGTATATCAGTGTGCAGTGACTGATTTGAGCACAAACACAACATTAATTCAGAATTCATTTGAAACTGTGATGAACCACATCTCAGTTTTTGACTATACAGTAGTACATTGAGATATGAGCAGACCAACATACACATTTTTTAAGATACGAGCTGCGACTCGGTCCGTATTTTTGTTCAAGATCCGAGCGAAATTCCAAGATCCGAGTGGCTGCTGCTAGTTGGCACATTGGCGCAAAGGTCCAGTATGGGCAGCACAACACCTGCATCTCATTCTTTCTCATGTGTTATTCTCAGAATCAAGTCCAATCTCGTGTGCTGTACTGATTCTTGCATCCTTTTTGAAAATATTTGATAGTAAAAATGTTTTAAACTCTTAAACTTATTTCATTTTAATAACATACACACACAAATTATGTAAAAAAATTTTATTGTAAAAATGCTTTAAACTCTTAAATCTAGATCATTTTAACAAATACGGTAATTATGTAAAAACTTTGATAGTAAAATGTTTTAAACTCTTAAAACTAGATCATTTTAATAACATACACAGTAATTATGTTAAATATGTTAATATTATTTTGTGCAGATCCGTGATCCGCGTATGTGCGCGCCGGCCCTGAACATAGATATGGGGACTTGCTGCTGCTTCTGAGTGAAAATTGTTTTGTACTGAACTGCAAAGAATGAACCATACTGGCTTCCCATTCTTCAGCCAGTTACTGAATTTCTTGGCAGCAGTCAGATGCTGAAGTGAAATGGATGGTACTGTAATACACAGTACCGCGCATCGAATTCGCCGCAAATTTAAAATGCTAGTTTTATTTTACACTAATATTTATTGAAATGTGAAATTGAAATATTTTGTTATGCATTGGTAAAGTGTATATATGTGTGTTTCTTAATTCAAAATTTGTCCATAATTTAGGATGGTTTGGGGATGTTTCACAGGGCTGGAACAGATTAAATCTATTTCAGTTATTTTAAATGGGAGAAATTTGTTTGATATACAAGTTGACTGACTTACGAGCTCCATTACAGAACAAATTAAACTCGTATCTCAAGGTACCACTGTATGTGTGATTTGGGCCAAAACGTAAAATGCTAGTACTATTACCAGGTCACCTATTTTTGATCATTTAAAAAAAATGTTAGCATAGGGCTATAGCACAAAGTCTTGGGAAGATTATAGTGCACCAGCACAAGTCAGTCTTGGGAAGATTGTGATGGAAATGGTTAGAGGTTCATTACCGCTTGCAAATCATTCTCAGAATATAAACAATGGTGAACTGAAATAGTAGCAGCAATTGAATGACTTGATGAGGGAAAAATGAGGTAAAATGCTGTGCATTAACTTACACAAATACACAATACCAAGATAAAAAGGACAACTGTTTCAGTAAATCTCATTTCTTGGACACTGCTGTGCAGTCGCCTATAGATACTTGGCTGTGAAGCGCTCTTATTGGCATGCCGCTCGAGAAGCAGTAGGAGAGGAGTGCGAGGGGTGTAAGAGTGAAACAAACAGGCTTTGGACACCATCCACTCCCAGCCTGCTGTGCCAGCTAGAGCGCAGATTCAAACCTCCTACATCTACATTGCTGTCTCAAAGTGTTAATGAGCGAGACTCTCTGGGCTGTGCTGCACCAGATGCCTATTACGCTGAAGTGAAGCAGGACCGTCCAGATGTGGCCTCATGCCTGACTGAGCTGAACCTGCCTCCACTGAGCACTTTAGGTGCTTCAACTTGGCACACGTGCAAAGTGGCTCAAAGTGGCATGGTAAAAGTTGAGACTGCTCTGTTACTGACGCTTGGGGCTCTTTGCCAGAGAAGCGAAGAACGAATGGCCAAACGGCGCCCCGAAGGGAGCGACTCAGAGAAATGTAAGAGCACCAGAATTATTGGCCATGAATGAGTGAGGTCAGCTGCATAAGAACACCACTGTGGTTTCGACAATGGCTTGATGCCCCTGTAAGATTTAGAGAACTCCCTTAATGGAGGGAAAGACATTAGGAACGTCCTGATCCAACCTTAAACTTCAGAGCTGTTCAAGATATATTTTAAGGGATCTGTCTCAGCTAAATTAAGCATGACCTAATCCTTTCTTCAGGCTATTTTACATCATTGTGCTTTATTTAGATCATTGTTGCAGAGATCACAAACTCATCATCAAAAACTGCAGCAGGGAGATGTGCTTTCAGAAGTTTTAGAAGGAGAAGCTGTGTAAAAGTCTAGAAACACTTTAATGTGGAAAATAAAAAGTACTCAAAAACCACTAATACCTGCAATGCCATGGTTTCATCTAGCAATTAAAATACATGCCTTTGTATTAAATGTATTAACTATGCATCTCCTCAGACTCAGTATTGGCATTTATTCAATATTAAAGGCAAAAAGACTTAAACAGCACATCCCTATAAAAAGATACAAGACATAAACACAGATGGCGCTTGCATCTTTCTTATCGGATGCTCAAAGTCACAGAAAACTGAATATACTGATATATAAGTAATGTTCCTGGACCAAACCCACAGATGAACAGATGATCAGTCACTCAACATGATTCACCATGCATCATATTGTGAAAGTGGTCAAAAAAAAAAAAAAAAAAAAAAAAAACAGCTCACTGCATTTGGTTACTTGGTGCTATTACAGTTCTGAGTCAGCCCTTAGTGGTGTGTGTCAGTGTGTGAGAGAGGACAGAGAGGGACAGAAGTAGGCGTAAAGAGGAGCTCACCTGGCGTGGCATCGGGCTCTGAAGAAGTGCGGAAGGTCAGCACGCCGGGCTGTGACTTGCCCTGTTGGTTCTCAGCCACAACAAACACGCTGTACTCTGTGTCCCACTCCAAGCTACTCAGGAGGATGTACTCACTCACGCTGGGAAGCCGAATCTCTGGCTTCCAGTCAGGATCTTCAGTCTGTGGGTGACAAAAAGGGTCAGTTAGCAGGCCAATGAGGCTTTTACATCATATCTGAACATTCCTTGACTGAGAAAGTGAACCTATTATAATCACATCCTATCTAAACTACACTGCTGCTGTACATCCCTACACAAACGTCAGTGTGTATGTATACAATACTGTGCAAAAGTTTTAGCTACCTGAGAAAATTAGATATCAGAATCTATTTGAATCGTAGATTAACCCTTTCCCAAAAAAGTCCGAGATTATATGTAGTTACCATCCAATACCAAGTTTGGATAATAATACTTTATTATGTTAAATGTGATGCTGATGAATTTAACAAATGAATACAGGGAGAACATCCAGGAGAACATCTGGAACCAAACTCTGTTCTTCAAATTAGCTCATAAGATATCAGCTACTTTTTACAAAGCAACAAATTCATGATTTTTTTCTGTATTTATTACTTACACTTGTTTATTTACAAAGTGACCCTTTTTATTATTATTAAAGTGACCCTTTTTATTATTACCATTGTTAATAAAGTCATGAAGGATACTTTTATTGTTATTAAATGTTATTTGGTGAAAAATAGACAGATATGCCACTGAAGATTAACATTTTTGTTTGCTGATTGTTATTTAAACATTATTTCTATGTGCCGTTTCCTGCTTTTACATGTTTATAGCATTCTAAAATTCTGTTAAAAATGCCTATAACATGCCAATCAATTAAATATTATTGCAAGCTGGACCAAGTGAGCACTTAACTTTGATCAAGAATTAGCAAATTTTAGCTGATACTTTCTGATGCTGTTAATTAATTTATAACATAAGGAACTCTGGAAATATATAAGAACATAAAAATTTACCAACCAATCCAGGATATTCTAATTTGGGCATGTACGGTATTATTTTTGTATTATTTGTTTAATATTTGTGACCCCACCAGGGAAAACCAGGCCAAAGTCTTTTTTTTTTTCAAAATTTGTTTTTTTCAAAACAACTTTTTTGTAAATTTAAGTTTTGTTTTTGATCAAAATATGTACTACGATAGATTACTGAGACTGTTATCTTTCATTTACAGCAATAATACTGAGTGGCTAAGTTTTGTCGCTAATGTGAGTGACATGATATTGACACGATATCTCAGTAAATTGCCCAGTGACTTTGGCCTTGTTTTCCCTGGCGGGGTCACATTTGTCAGCTGTATTGTCCATTCATGTAAAAATAACAAAAAATAACTGTGACAGAACCTTGTATCTCCATTTTGTCCATTTTTTATTTTGTTACACAATTTGAAAATACATCTGTACTTTAAATGTGATATTTTTAATAAAGATTGGACCACAAAGTGGTTCAAAATTGTTGAAAAAATGTCTTTTCAATTTGCCAATCCACAGTGATGTGATGCCTACAGTACTGTGTTGTTGAGTTCATTACAGTCTTCACTGCAAGTGGAACTGTCAAGACACATATTCTTAATCCATATTACAGTTCTAGCTGTTACTTGGCCAAAGTGAACATGATTCTGATTCTGATGTGTACTTGTTTTATTGAAAGCTCAGTTAGTGTGTGAATACTCACAGCTTTGTATCGAACTAGGTAGTGAGTGATAGGTGAGCCTCCATCGTCTTGTTTGATCCAGCTGACTTTGAGAGCATTGCCCTTAAGCTGCAAGGTGCCTTCCAATTTAGGAGGGTTGGGTTCCCCTGGAAACACACAGATGTAGATCACGTAGTTATCAGGTAGATTATTCATGATACTGTCCATCCTTTCACTTATTACATCACACCTGAGAAGACTCACATCTTGTCTTCACTGTTGTATGATATAATGGCTAATTCAATAAATTTCAAAGTATCTTGGTACCCAAAAGTAACATAGTGACACTCTTAATTATGACCTGCTGTCTTAGCATCTTGGAATTTCCCCCAAGATTCAGCAAATGTTGGACTTTGAATGCCATGTGTAAGCCATGTGCGGCCTCTCCTTCACGGGCCATCATTCATAACTCATTTCAGATTAATGATGTGTGCGTGCTAATTTGATCCACTACATTGGTTAGACATCACAGAATGACATTTAACAACACTGCTTGGGCTTTGGGGGATGGTCTATGCGTGAACAGAGTGCACTGAAAAATGAGGGTCCTTTACTCACATTAACACACTCATTAGCAGTGCTTGTAAAACAGATAGACTCTTTCTCAATCCAGTCAAATGGACCTTGTATTATCCATTACAATGACCACACAGGACTTTATGCAGGCCCTGTCTTATGTACTCTGAGGTTTCCTGGTTTCCTATGCTGATTCAATCAGAATCACAATGGCTTGCCAAACTTTGGGTACCCCTGGTGGAAACTTGTTACTCTCAATAGTTAAGTGAGTAAAAGATGAACTGATCTCCAAAAGATAAAAATGAACCATTGTTCACCAATGTGATATTAAACATGAACTCAAACCTTGTGCCAACAATCAGCAGCCATGGGCTCCTCTAAGTAGATGCCTAGCATTCTAAAATTAAAATAATCGATGTCCACAAAGCAGGAGAATGCCCGAAGAAGACAGCAAAGGATTTTCAAGTATCCTCAATTTGTAATGTAATGAAGAAAGGTCAGTTAATGTTTTAGATCAAGTCGATGGCTGGAAGACCAAGATAATTGTTTGTAGGACTGCTGGAAAGAAAAAAAAAACTTCAGGAAGATTTAGCAGATTCTGGACAGTGGTGCACTGTTGTAATGTGCAGTGACACCAGAACAAATATGACCTTGATGTAGGATTCATAAAAAGAAAACCTTTCCTTCATCCTCACCATAAAAACAAGCCTGGTGCATTTTGGAAACAGGTTCTGTGGACTAAAATAGACCTGGCTGCAAAGAGCAGAGGTATGTTTGGAGAAAACAAGAGTACAGAATTTCTCCAACTGTTAAGCACAGGGGTGGATCAATCATGCCTTGGGTTTGTATTGCAGCCAGTGTTACTGGGAACTTTTCATTGGTATTGGGAAAAGTGGATTCACTTAGATGCCACCAAATTCTGGTAGCAAACAACACAGTCGGAAAATCACAAAAAGAGGCTGAAGATGGAAAGAAGATGGCTTTTATAACACGATAATGATCCGAAACCTACCTCAAAATTCTAAATGAAATACCTTGCAAGGCCAATAGGCGCAAGCTGAAGTTTTTGCCATCACACTCACAGTCCCACTAACCTAAACATCATATCAAATCTGTGGATAGACTTGAGCAGTGTTTGCAAGGCAGTTGAATAATTTTGGAAGATGAAGTTTTTTCCAAGGAAGAAACTGTGAAAATCCCCCAAACAAAAAGCGTCTACCAGCTGTGCTGTCAGTAGTTGCCAAAGGTGGTGCTACCAAGAACTGATCATGCAGGGTGGCCCAAAATATTTCTTTTTTGTTATTCTGAAACTGTAAAAGATGAAAATATCAATGTCATTTTCAAAAATGTTTAAAATGCGTCACCCTTAGCTTTATGCATTTTGGACATCAGTTCATTTTGTACTTGCTGAGCTATTCAAAGTAACAGAAATTTTGACCACAGGTGGCCAAATCTTTGAATGCCACTGTACTTTCTTTAAAAAGTCTCTATCAGCATTGCAATTAGTATAAAAATTAAAAATAAGCAATTTTATTAGTGTCATTTCTGGCCCATCAATACAATTAACCCTTATAAGATGAACTTACTGACAACAAAAACACAGTGTAAGAATGCAGAGATTGTTTTTAAAGTGTGGATTCAACATCAGATATTGATTTACTGCATGTTTAACAGTATCTAGACATTCTTTTAATTAGTGATTTGAGCTTCTCTTGGGTGCCCACATTGCTGGCACAGGTGTTGAGTTATTCACACCCAGCTTGTATGATTATTAAAAAAACAACACCAAAAGCTCTGGAGCAGCTACACGTAAGCCTAAGGTCACAATGTCCAGTGCCAAGCATCAGTCAGAGGAATACAAAGCCCTCTAGTAATTGGCTTTGGAACAGCAGAACTGTGTTATCTGGAGTGGCAGAGCTCCATCCAATACCTTTGAGATGAGTTAGAGTGGAGTTTGCATTCCAGAACTAACCATCCAACATCAGTACCTGGCCTCACTAAACCTCCCGAGGCTGAATTCAGTCAAATTTTCACTGCAATGTTCCAACATCTAGTGTAAAGCTTTCCCAGAAGGGTTTGTTACTGCAGCACAGAGGGATACGCTTCTTATTAAAACCCCTGACTTCAGAAGATTCACTAGTTGAGTACAAACTGTTGAACTTAGATTGCACCACAGAAGTGGAAGACGAGCTCTACTGTATCTTGAAAGTGTTTGTTGACTTTAAAATAAGCAGAAAAAATGCAGCCTTGAACTGTTTGAGAGGGAATATACAGTACCAGTCAAAGGTTTCTTTTCGTTCAATGTTTTTATTTTTTTCCTACATCCAGAATATGAAGGAACACATAAGGAATCATGTAGTAAACTTAAGTGTTCAACAAACCAAAACATGTTTTAGATTTTACCTCAAAGTAGACACACAACTGATGTCTCAAACACATTAAGAGACAAGAAATGCAAGTCATAAACTATTGACAAAGCACAGCTGTTAACTGAAAGCCATTCCAGGTGACTACCTCATAAAGCTGACTGAGAAAATGCCAAGAAAGCTGCATCTAAGCAAGAG
>BRDA01002450.1:47290-63020 GCA_036984385.1 Crenuchus spilurus
TATATATATATATATATATATATATATATATATATATATATATATACAGACCCATTCCAAAAAATTAGAATATCATGGAAAAGTTTATTAATTTCTATAATTCCATTCAAAAGTTAAACTTTCATAGATTATAGATTCAGGGCCCACAATTTAAACGATTTCAAGTATTTATTTGTTTATTTTCACATAATTTGGGCTTCCAGCTCATAAAACCCACAAAAACAGGATTTCAAAAATTTAGAATACTGTGGAGAAATCAGCCCAAATTTTGCAGGGCATGAATTTTTTAAACTGAGTGTGACACACTAATCATCTACTAAACTCAAAGCATCTGCACAGGTTTCCCCAGGTGTCATTAAATTACTTCAGTTTGGTTCAATTGTCTCAGTTCGGTTCAATATGTGGAAGACTGCAGACATAACAACTTGCCAGAAGACCATCATTGATACCCTCCATAGGATGGGGAAGCCATAAAAGTTCATAGCTAAGGAGGCTGGCTGTTCACAGAGTGCTGTGTCCAAGCATATCAATGGAAAGTCTAGTGGAAGGACAAAATGTGGCAGGAGAAGATGCACCAGTAAAAGAGATAACTGTGGGTCAAGCCACTTCTGAACCTGAGCCAACGTAAGAAGCATCTCAACTGAGCCAAGGAGAAGAAGGGCTGGACTATTGGCTAGTGGTCCTCTTTTCTGATGAAAGTAAAGTGTGCCTTTCATTTGGGAATCAAGGTCCAAGGGTTTGGAGGAAGATGGGTGAGGAACAGAACCCAAACTGCTTGAGGTCCAGTGTGAAATATCCACAGTCAGTCATGATTTGTGGTGCAATGTCTGGTGCAGGTGTTGGTAAACTCTGCTTTCTTAAATTCAAGGTCACCGCAACAGTCTACCAGAATGTTTTAGAGGACTTCATGATTCCTTCTGCGGAGGATCTGTATGGAGATGCAGATTTCATCTTCCAGCAGGACCTGGCCCCTGCCCAGGCCGCCAGAAGCACAAAGCCTGGTTTGATGCCCATGCCATCACAGTGCATGACTGGCCAGAGAACTCGCCAGACCTAAACCTCATTGAGAATCTATGGGGTAGTATCAAGAGGAACATGAGGGCCACCAGACCCAACAACAAAGAAGAGCTGACAGGAAGCATCAAGTAAATCTGGGCTTCCATAAATCCCAGTCAATGCCACAGGCTGATTGCCACATCACACCCAACCAAGTATTGAAGACTGACATACGTATCATTTTGGAAGTACCATATTTTGATTGATTTGATGTGATCCTAATTTCTTTTATTTTCTGCAAAAACTGAGAAGTAGTTTGGGCTGATTTCTCCACAATATTCTAAATTTTTTTAATCCTGTTTTTGTGGGTTTTATGAGCTGGAAGCCCAAATTATGTGAAAATAAACACTTGAAATCATTTAAATTGTGGGTCCTGAATCTATAATCTATGAACGTTTAACTTTTTGAATGGACTTTTTAAATACTTGAAATCGTTAAATTTAAGTTTAATTTTTACAATGAAATTATGGAAATTAATCAACTTTTCCAAGATAATCAATTTTTTTGGAATGGGTCTGTATATATGGTATACACACACACACACACACACACACACACACACACATAAATATATAAACCATCTTTTTCAAGTTCTTCAAATTCAGTTTTGAGCTTCAAAATGAAAACAAAGACAAAAGTCAAGACTCCAGGTCGGACTCTCGAGGAAAAATTAGAAATCTTGGATGGAATCAAACTGGCTCCTAGTCAGTCACAAAGTCCCTTCAGGCTACAGCTCGGCAGCCAAGAATGTAGCGCCAATTGTTCAATCCAAAAGTACCATGACAATGTGCATAGAGCTACAGCCTGTGAAATGGCTACCAATAAGGTCCTTCTAGACTTATCACAGTTAAAACAGTATTAGAAATGAATGACTGAAAAAGACAACTCATACAGTAGAGTTCAAACGTTTCCAGTTTCCTGTTTTTATTTAAGCAGTAATACATGAGAGGGAGTGATATATTGTGAGATATTGGCACTGCAGTTGTAGAAAATCAGTACATCAGTGCCAATATCTCACATTATAGCACAACCCTTGAGTGTATTATTGTGATTATACCACAGTTTCGTTATCGCTGTTTACTGTAAGATTTCAAGATAAAGAGGACACACGACTTGTTTATCAACATTCTGCGAGTAAAGTAGTTCCTCTACCAGACACTCTGCTGCTAAAACATCATCATCAAGCTGTGTTGAACATTCCCCAATAACTGTTTATTATACAGACAATAAACACAGATATACGGATGATAAAGATGTTGTTTTCTGGTGTAAACTGTGGGTCTTTCATTAATCACCACTCACAGCTGCTCGGAGGTTCATTCATATGTCTGTTAAGTTCAGCTCTTAACGCAGTGAAGCTGCCGCTAGAAGATTCATTTCATTTTTGATTTAGATTTTATTCTTGCTCTTCAACCAAGCTGTATATCATTAAAAGTTCAGTTGCTTTACTGTATTGACTTCATTTCTCTGCATTTTCAGTGCAGTCAAACGTAGTTTTAGCAGGGTGGGTGGGTGGTTTTAGGAGGATGCTGGGATCATTGCTAGGTTACATGTATGTGGCGGAGTAATACTTAAAGAGCTTCAGCCAGCGTGCTATTATCTACAACATCACCACTCCTTAATTGCTTTATTTAACAAAATCACGTACAGTGGTAACCCTACTTACGAGCATCCCTACTAACGAGTATAACGAGTCGAGGTCTCGGAATATTTTTGTTCCAGGTAATGAATAAAATTCCAAGTAACAAGTAGCGTAAATTTCTTCAAGTATGCCAACCGCTAGGGGCGCTGCGGTCGTAGCATCCCCTAGATGCTAGCGTAGAAGAAGAGGTCAGTCAATACCTTTGACCGCTGTCCAGTGAAAGTGAAAGTGCTAGTGAAAGTGACACAAAGAAAGCAAAAGGTGGTGAACAAGAAAGTTAGATACATTTTACTTTTACTTTTCATATGATAAGTGTAACCATGCCATACACGTACGCCCGTCCTCCTGTCCTCCTTAGCTGCCAGCCTACATGAGCACCGTCGTCGTCTCTTTTATGTTTTAAAAACCCATATAAACACATTATTTAGCATATTAAAGTATACTGTATATTGGCCGGCTGACACGGATTAATCAGTTTTACATGTATTCTTATGAGGAAAATGCATCCAGCTAACGAGCAAACCAGCTAATGAGCTCGGCTCCTGCACGGATTAAACTCGTAAGTAGGGTTACCACTGTAGTTGTAAACATATAAAATAACATTCCTTACAAAATTCTATAAAAATGTAATTTAAGTTTTTTTTTTTTTTAATTAAAGCAAAATATAAACAATTTTAATTAAAACTCAGTGTATCTTAATGTCTGTAAACACTGTAACACTGATATAATCTATCATAACAGCACATCTTTGATGTACCACAATTTGCAGAGGAAGCAGAACGGATGTACTACAGACATTCCAGACAGAAGGAAAATCACTGCAAATTGTATGGCTTACTTCCTCGCTTGGCAGCCAACGACAGTTATTAACAGAACAAACATCTACTAAATTTTATTTTTATCTTCTTTAGTCAGTAACAAATGGTGGACTTAATCAGTGGCTTGACAGCCTATTTATGGCACCTCCCACACTGATGGGACCCAGCTGTAGGTCCTCAGGTTAGGAAGAGAAAATGGACTATTTAAGTGAGCCCATGGGGGGGGGGGGGACTGGAGAAAAGTAGATGAGAGAAGAGCAACACATTATACTCTGTTTTGGGTTTTTTTATCTAAGTGTGCAAATAAAGATTTCTAACACCTGCGTGTGAACCTCTTTCTATATTACATCATAACTTCTATCTGGTCGAATCTGATCCAAGAGCTGTCTGCTTTGGGAGAAACAGTCCTGCTGGTTTCTGAATTGTTTTATTGATTTTTATAGTTCACAATATGTCACACTGTGTCCTAAAACATATCGATTTTGAGACTGTAATTAAGATCTGGATGGGAGACATTTTAGTGATGTGTTTTGAGCTGTTTAGGTGACTTCTGAGTTCTCGAGTTAGCAATATTAGCTCTGGTTCTAAAAGAAAGAAGCAAAATTGAGATGTCTTGGCTGGCTGACTACATCCCGGATGTGTAAGGTAACATCACGTTCCTGGCTAATGCATACACTATGTCACCATAAGAGTTATAAATGTGTCTTCCTGTAATTGCACTGTTGCTGAACGAGGCAACCGAAAATGCCACCAATCTCCTCATGGCTGTTTTGTGTGGACATACCTTCTCGGACCTCGTATACTCGCTGGACCCAGTTATTTCGGCCCAGAACTCTCCACTCTGCGCGGTACTTGAGCACAGGAACTCCTCCCGAAGCCTCAGGCTCATCAAATACCAACTGAGCCGTGCTAGAGTATGGCTCCACCTCAGTGATGACAGGTGCCGAGGGCACATCTAGGGACCAGGAGGAAAACGATGCAGACTATCAAAACAAGCCCAGCAACTGATTTGGTTTCACAATTCTTTGTAACTATGGCTCATATTTCTAAACATTTTAGAATAAGAATACTGATAAGATTGTGTCTTCTACCTGATCTTAGATCAGTGTTCTTACTCTATAATGTAATATTTGTATATTTTTCAGGCCTCAGTGACAACTGAGCGAGATAAACTCTCGTGACAGATAAGATGAATTGTCCCAACTTGAAGGCACAAGTATGTAAACAATGATGGAGGAATACAGGATTGGTTGTCACAAATTTCACTCTGGCTCTCTTATCTCTCAAATGATTGATGTCAGTCAATCTTAGATATATAACGAAAGCCCAGCTACACTGCGGAAAATGTATTAATATCAATGATATAAGATATCAGGTCCTGAATAGATGCTGTGCATTTGTTATAACCATAGTGGTCATAATACCTGACATTAATGAATGCCAAAGTTGATTTCACACACAATGAAAACAAAATTAATATGAAATAAAAATAAAAAATGGGATGACAACTAACAGAAATAAATGGATGACGGACAGTTAAAACATTGTCCTCCAAAACTGCCCTAAACTGAGTGCATTTTATGGCTCGTCACTGATGACTCATCAGTGGAATCACATTGGTGGCAGATACAAAGTGTTCTGCCAAATGTGCACTCTTGATGTGCCCAGTTTTATAATGAAGGCACTGAATCGTGGCTCTACGTCTGAGGTAGGACTCCACACAAACCAGGGAGGACCATTCCTCCTCATCCTCAGATGATAACTCCTGACTGCATATTTTCTGGTCATTGTGGCAGGGTTGGTCACATGTGACAACCACACTCAGGTCATGAGTGTGACAACATACCCCACAACGGCTAACATACTAAAGAGGATTCCTTATGACCTTCATACTTGAAACAAAATATTGACCCAATTCCCCTCTTTAGTCTCTTTATAATTGATTTTGAAGAGCGTCACTATTAACGATACAAGATATCTGACTATCAACCATCAAAAACTTAATATAAAACACTGTATAGACATAGAACACAAAAGAACATTTCTAGATCTCCCCCTCATGCAGCAGTGTGATAACCAACCCTGTGTTCTCCTTTTACGAGCTGTATTACAGAGGATTACACTCTTTGTAAACACTTAAGAGTTCTGAAGAAGTCACTGAAGTCTGAGTCAAGGTCGAGTCACAGAGAGCAGACGGACCGGCTTGAATGAGGATGAACTCTTTGGACTCGGTCCCAATCTCGTTGGAGGCAGTGCAGTTGTAGCTGCCAAAGTCGTTCTGGGAGTCCGGGTTAACCTGCGGCAGATTGAGAGCGCATGCATTAACCTTAGGGATCCTCCTCAGCTGTTGCTCTCATTGTTCCATTAGCAGCATCTCTGTTTACCCCTCACCATGTGCTTCCCTTGCTCAATTATTGATTTGTGACAGAGCCTGCAACACGGTCTCAGGGCAACACTACACACCACCTGATCTGTGTAAGTATTAAATGTTTATGCACAGAGGAAATGGCTAGCGGAAGTAGGACGAGGGCTTTTACCTCCAGGTAGCTGGCAAAGGGAGTGTTATAGATTTTGACGTTGGAGGTGTTGGCGTTGGGCAGCTGGAGTCCATCTCGCAGCCACACAATAGAAACCTCACTGGGGTGGGCCAGGATTTCACAGCTGATGTTGGCTGGGTTTCCCTCCCACGTGTAGACCGCCACTGAGCCCAGGATTTTGGGGGCGTCTGGTGGGACAGAAAAAAATGATGAAAGAGTATGAAAAGGTCTGGGGAGAGGGGCAAATGGCCTTTACAGGGCTGTCACTGTCAATTATCTTAGAAATCAAGTAATCTACTCAGCATTTTGACAATTAATCCAAAGTAATCCAAACAATTAAAACGGCCTTAGCTTAAGAATAACAAACCAAGCCAAGCATATCAAACACTATAAGAAGAAACGAGTCTTTATTAATATAAAATGAGTATAAACGTGTATTAAACACATGCACTGTCACGATCTGTCCTAGTCTTTGTGTATATGACACTGGCCCTTTAAGTTTTAGTCCTGTCTAGCTCCGCCCCTGATTGTTTCCACCTGATGTTTGTTTCCTGTTGTGTATATATTCCCTCTGTGTTCCTGTCCTAGTGGCTAGTCGTCTGTTCTATGTCCGTCGTTTTGGTTGTGTATCACTCTGAGTATGCTTATGTAACATTAGCACTTTGGTATTAAACTTTATTTCATTTATAATCCTGCGCCTGTGTCCTCCTTCCCCTGCAACGTGACATGCAAACTGTCAACTAATCACTGCTGATGTATGAATGATCATAATTAATGATTATTAATCACGTAATCGAGTTTGAGTAAATACCTGTAATCCCCACAATGCCTTTGAATGTGCATTTTGGAAGGAATCACTGTTTATGTGCTTAACAAATTAAAACATTAATCCAAACAATTAAAATGGACTTAACTGAGCAAGCCGTGCATACTCTTCAAGGATTCCAAAATATTTAAATTAAGAAGCCTTTAAAAAGCAAATCATTGCAAGTTCATCAAGAACGCACATTATAATTGACGTTTTTTTTAATAAGCATTACTTTCACCGAGTTTAGTCAAGTAATTATGAAAGCCTTAATCCAGAAGGCCTTTGAAGCTGTAACTGTGGGGAATCAGTGTTTATAAGCTTTAAAGCAGAAGCTTTAAGTTAAAGTATGTGGTACGTACAGAGAGAGCAAGCTGCTGAACATGTCTGATCGCTCTCTACATGCAAGCCAAACATGCTTGGATGAGTCTCAGTTTCTAAAGACTCTTCTCCTCTTACAGAGCAGCCTGTGGAGGCTGTGGGGAAAGCAGCACGGCACGCATTTTTCCAGCGTGGCCTATTTGCACATAATGTGTGCCTCCTAGAAACTAGAGCACACGGCCATTCTCCTCCTGCCCCTGTGACACTGTTACTGGGCTTCACGTTCTAGACACTATCAGTGGCACCCCGTTAATGCATGCTGAGACATCAACAAAAGCTGCAAGCAAAGTTGTTGGCAGATACAGGCCCAGCATGTGCTCTGATTAGCATAAAAACAAAAACAACAACATGCAGAGTGGGAAAATCAATCAGTGTTTGCACACATTTGTATTAACTCTTTAGGAGTATCTACAGTCCTGCAGGCCGTTTTGGAATTTAATCACAGTGTACTGCACCAAAATCTGAACCAAAACATTTAAAGCTGGGCCTTGTGCTCCTTCATATTTTAGAGAAGACTGCATTACATTTTAAATCCGGATCAGGTGTAGATTAAGCATCAATCACTGGGCATGAAATCTCACAGCTAATATCTCTCTACACGCAGATTATGGAAGGCCAAAGGAAGTCAACTTTTCCTTGCTGGCAGCTTTGACAGCTCTATTGATCCAAAACACGCAACCGGGAATGTCGCCTGATGATCCAGATGTAATCGGGTCATTTCTAGGTGAAAAAACCCTTCCTCAGAGGTCGCGATGCTCGGATCAGGCTGCTTAGATCTGAGACTGATCACTGCTTCCGTGTCATAAGATCCTCAAACGGATTTGTTTTCATCTTTATTCAAAGTTCTTACAAAAACCAGACATGTAAGCAATAACATCAAGTCCAGAGTTGAATAAAAATGTCAATAACTTAATTATCTCACTAATAAAACAAGACCAATTATCCTTATTAATCAACGGCAACTGCAAAAATGCCAATAAATTAAGGCTCATATAAAGCATATTTATAACTAAATCAAATGCAGCATCTATAAGATGTTTCATTAAAAGCCTGCAGCCTACTATTACTAAAAATAAGCAGCTGACAAGTCTGTGGTGTTGATCAGATCTTTAAGCAGAGATCACATTTTAAGTGTTGCTGCTGACAGTTCAGTAAGAATTGGCATGCAACCAAATTCAAACTTTGCATTTACCCATTTGCCACATATTCCACATTCTGTGAACTAAGGAGTGTCAGTTTTAGCTGATTAGTCTTTTGTATATACTCCAAAAAGTGGATTCTTCATCACTGTAGGCTTTGTAGGTAAAATGGTCATACAGATAAAGTTTTGTTGCTCTTTTGAGCTAAAACTGACTGAGAAAATTAGCCAATATTGACCAGCATCTGACTGACTGAGCATCTTTAATCAATACTGAAAACTATTTTAGAGTTTTGATGGTTGAAAATTAAACAATTCTTTGGGACCGACAGTTTGATCAGAAGACACGGATGAAGTGCCGTTGAGCAAGGCATCAGAGCCCCAACTGCTGCCCAGGTGGTAAGGTTGACAGGGCTGCCAACTGCTCTGGGCACTAGTCTGCTCACTGTCTCATGGTGTGACTGTGTATGTGTGTGTTCACTGCACAGATGGGATCAAGGTGGAGGTCAAATTCCTGTGTGTTGTACTGTGGTGAAGGTTTGTTTCTTCCTTAAATAAATAAATAAATAAAAAATGATGTCATGATTCAAATGGTGCATTGATTTAACCCATTCGTGCAGTGAAACACACACACAAGGCTGTGAGAATTTGTGCCCAAAGCAGTGGGCAGCCCTTATCCACCGGTGCCTGGGGAGCAGTTAGGGGGTTAGGTGCCTTGCTCAAGAGCACTTCAGTCATGTCCTGTCTGGGGATTGAACCAGCGACCTTCTGGTCACAAGACCAGATCCTTACCACTAGGCCATTAATGTAATGATTGATCTTTGTCCTTTAGGCATGTGATTTAACCTATGAACACCTTTTCTACTCTGGCATAACCGATTTGAGTTAACAGGAAAGCTGAATGTTTCCAAGTTCAAGCCATATTTGCAGAGAGTTTCAAATCATATTCAATATGTGTCTCAGTTTAACTGGCCAGGCTGTATTTTACATGTTTTTCCTTATTTGTGGGGTTGACTGTTCATGACATGAGGATGTGCAACAAGCAAGTAGTGTTGCACATTCACTTACACTGAAATGGTAACATATTTTGAGTATACAGTGACTGTCTCAGTAAGAGATCTGAACTTAATGCCTGTCTCGGAATATTTCCGGATTCACCTGCACTAATGTCTTGTTCTGTTCATGTCTGAATTTTGTCCTTACCATGTCTGCTTTACACACATCTGTTGTTACAAAGACAGCCACTGTGGATATGTGAGCAAACGCGACTACAGTCTGAGCATATAAATCAGATCTGGTCACTTGTAACTTGCAACCTCAACAGTTGGTCTCAAAAGAAACAAATCTAATTTGCCTAACTATTCGGAGCTTACGTTGTGCTGATGTGTCACTTTTTTGTTTGAAATATTTCCATATGTAGCTTTCACTTTACACGACTTCAGAGATTTTAATGTGAGTCATTGACAGCTGCTGGAAACCTAATACAGGTTGTGTCAGACATGCTCAGTCAAGATAATACATCATTTACTACACACCATTTATTTCAGGCTACACATGCTGTTTTCCAACTCGTCCCAGAGATTCATCATCCTGCAGAGTTTAGTTCAAACCCTAATCTAACACACCTGATCCAGGTAATGAAGACCTTGGGGAGAATCTGAATAGTAGAAACAGGTGTGTTGGAACTAACATCTCCAAGATCAGAGCTGGACACCTGTGTTTTTTTATTATTATTATTATTATTATTATTTTATTTTTGCCAATTTTCTCCCTTTCCCAATGTGGTAGTCGCCAATTAACCCAACCCATTAGTGCCTCTCACTATCACTTTGCACTGTCCCTGACTCTAGGAGGATTAAGACATGCACAAGCCTCCTCCGCTGCGTGTGATACAGCCACCACCTCTTTTTGAACTATCGCTGATACACCGTCACTGGGGAACCGACGCGCTTGGAGAAAAAACTGCAGGGTCTCTAGTTCCGAATGGACCATTCAGTAGACGCCCGAGCCAGCAGACATTGAAATGTGAGAGTGATAGCGCCATCTGCCTTCCCAAAGAGAGCACTGCCATTTTTGCGGCTGTTGATGGCAAACAGCATGACCGGGGATTCGAAATTGTGATCCTCTGGTCACAGTGTCAGCGTCTTAGCCTGCTGAGCCACTCATAGTGTCTTTTTTTAATACAGTGGAACCTTGACTTACAAGTGAATCAACGTATGAATTTTCCAAGATAGGAGCTGCTGCTCGGTAAATTTTTGCTTTATGATGCGTTCAAGGATCCGAGTTACGAGTGAGCGAGCTTACGCCACCCACTACTAGGTAGCCCAGCGAGCGTTCAGTTCATGTGGTTATCTTGCTGTGCAAGGATCTCTGTCACATTGCTGTTGCTCTGTTTACACATTTTGTTAATTTTATAAAATTTCTTAGTTTTTAACCATGTGTCCTAAGAAAGTGAGTGCGAAGATCAGTGCAGAAAAGAAGAAAAGGATGATGTCCTTGGATATAAAGCATGAAATCATTGTAAAACATGGGTGAGGTTTGCAGGTTGCATAGTGTATAACTTAAATTTAGCAATAAATTGTAGCATTAAGTGTGTAGCGAGTAAGTTATGCGATAGAGCACGAAATAAAAAAACTCCCCCAACCCCCTCCATCTTCAAGGTAAATAAAATATTTTTTTTATACACTTAATAAAACCAGTATATTTATTTACATTCTCCTTTATTATGTTTTACTATTTTTATACATTATTTGTTATTTATAAAGTACATGTTTCTTATTTAAAATCACAAAAATTGGTGTGGATTTTTGTGGGGCTTTACTGGGGAAATTTCATTTGACATATGAGTAAATTGATTTGTGAGCTCATTCAGAAAAAATCACTCGTAAGTCAAGGTTCCACTGTACTTATGAAAATTATTAAAGACATTAAAGACACACACACACATATAATCCATATATATGTGTATATATTCAAATATATGTATATTTGAATATCCACACCTATCCTAACTTCTCAGTCCTCATGACAGTTTAGCAGTGACACAAGCTCAGGGAACTAAACTAGAGAAACAGGAGCTGCTCTTACAGCGCACTTCCAGATACATGTGTTCAGAGCTCTCGCCGACAGCATTGAGGGCTGTGCACAGGTACTGTCCAGCGTCGGTATACTGGGCATACTTGAGAGTGAGGGAAGACACTCGAGCGTCACTGCGGACCACCACGCTGCCATCGGCACTCTAGAGAGGAACACATACACAGGCAGGTTAAAATTAACATCCCCCCACAGGCCCACGGCACTGCCATCACTGTACATTTTCAAACCTGCATAATCATATTCCTTCTGCAGGCAGTATACCATAGTCTGTCAGCATCTATTCACCAAAATACTTCAGGACATCTCAGCAAGTTTCACGAAGTAGGTTCTAGGCCGGAAACTTGAGCTGCTTTATTACTTAAAAAGGCCCCACGCATTCAGACGCCCTGGAGACGACGACAATAGCAAAGACAAAAGCAGTATGTGACAGGGTGTTAGAGGCAGATATAAATAGCAGTCTTTTATGCTCTGGAGCTTTGACGAGGAGAAGATGTGAGGTGGACCCATCAATAATGCAAAGCGTGAGTCAGGAAAGCCATTTCTGAAGTGCACGATTATTTCATCATATGCTACGTCATGCGAACTCAAAAGGTCCGAGGCACTTAATCGCTCCAGAGCATACCACAACTTGCAATCACAACCTAACAAGCCCACATTCGCTGTCCTTTTCTCAGCTTAGACTTCTACCTGACCTTCTAAATCTGAATGAGATGAAGCCATTATGCCCTGAAAGTGGACGGTCATCCACTAGCTGTGCTGACTACAGACTTAAAGCCTTTATAACAATCACAAAGAAAGTCAAGATCTACACTTGTACTGACGGAGGAGAGGATAAAGGAAAAGAGGAAGAAAAAGGAGATTTGTTACAGTTATTCACACATTGCTCGCTCAAGAGTGAACAGCACTAGCCAAACACAGGAAGTGCCACCTCAATGCTTAACAGGTTTGTAGACTAGATGGCACGAACGATTTCACATTCAGACCAAGACGTAAACTATACTGATGGTACAAATACACACTGAATATTTACACTGAGCTGCACGTTTATTAGGAAGCATGTATCTGAACTCATAAACATCTACCACATAGGTGCACTTCGTAGATTTACAATTAAAGAAGCTTCACAATTTACCCCTCATATATCAAGGGAAAGGGACGACCGCTGGACCACTGCTGACTCAATACTATTTGGGGGGGTCCTGCAAAAGAATCACTGCACAGAAAATAGTCTGGCATCCAAAAATGCATGGTTGCATGGACGACTGAAAGAATTATGAATGAAAAAGGACAAAAATAAGATCCCAGCAATGTTGTGAAACTGGGCACAGCTAATATGCAGCTACCATGTCAGTGCCACACCTGTGCTGAGAAATACAAATAGCGTGGTCAGCGGTGGTCCCATGTGCAGCATCTGATGAACTCTCATCATTGCAAACCTATAAAAGTGCACTTACAGGTCAGTTGTTTTAAAAAACGCCATCTGTAGATACAAGAGAAGTGTACCTAATAAACTGGCAACTGGTGTATATTTCTCAGTGCAGGAACTGAGCCAACTTTCTCTCCATTACAGAGGTGTATGCCAGTCACTGCACTTCATTCTAGCTCTGCTTTGTGAATGATTTCAGCGGGAGTGGTATGTCTGGGCATTTCATTATGCTGCTGTTGTCCCTGGACTGAGTCACACTTACATAATGCACAGCCCCTTTCATCCAGACATCAGCAGCTTCCCTTATCTGAGCTGACCGGGCTAATTCAATCACCCCCCTAATGGGTGCACGCAATATTGGCCAGCCGACTTCCTGCGGCTCCCCAGAGGACTCTCCCACGGCTGTGGTCAGATGGCCGGTCAATGAACCTTGGCCCCCCAGGACAACACGTGGTCACTGGATACCGGCTACAGCACCACGGAGAGCGTCACTGGAACAGCAGACACAGCCCAGACTAAACCAGCTATACAATTCAGCCCAGGTATTCAGTGGAGTGTATCTTCAATTCTTCTCAGAGATAAAGCTCCCGTTATTCATTTGCAATGTGAGAACATTGGCACATTAATGTTTCATGGCCATAGTTTGCAGCAGAGGAGCTGTTTTAATAATGTAGGCTGAAGCACTAGCTATTGCAGATGCTGCTGCTTGTTGCCACATATATGCAGCTTTGTCTGAAGAAACGTTCAAGAAAATGACACAAATGAACAAACGACAAAAGCTTTTGTTTATATATACTCCATTAAAGACCACCTATTTAATTACTATATAAAAAAAAGTGATAAAATGCACAGCATGAGCACACAAAAATTAACATCAACAGACTGTTTTGGCTAGTTTTGACAGAAACGACACTCACAGTACCAGTGAGGAGATATGATTAATATTACTAAGCTCTTAATTTCCAGACAAAAATCTCTATGAAACTGATTAAAACTGACATGACAAAAAAAGGAAAGGTTGAATTCCATGCCTAGTCTAAATTTGAGGAGACGTGGGTATTAAAGCTATACCTTGTGCTGCTCGGGCCGAGTCCAAGAGGCCTGCGGAGAACAGAGACAGAACACAACAAAAACAGGCAAAGCCAGCCTTTAGAACGGATCCTCACTCATTGTTAGGACATGAAATAATTTTTTTTGCAAAATATATATATTTTTTTTCACTGGCAATGTACATTTTACCTGTCCAGTAAAATGTGCATATGATAAAAAGATGCATGCACTTCAAAAAAAGAACATCAAAGAACATTAAGCAAGGCAAAATCACGTATTTACGGGTCTGTCTGGTGTAAACATATAACATTAACATCTCTCCACTAGGGACGCCAGATGCCTATAGGCTGCATGTTACTGATCCAATAAGATCATAACTTTGTATAGAATGGATAGCAAACATTGGCATGCATGGTAAAACAGTACAATAGGGATTAGTTGAATGGATTTTAATGAACAGCAGATGTTACGAGACGACACAAATGAAAACACTTGAGCGAAGCTGCAATCCACCGACTGCCTTTGCAATGAGAAGACAGTGCAGGTCTATGTCTGGACTGTGAGCATCCAGACACGCAGTCAAACTGCACTCACAGAGAAAAAAACAAGATATTTGACAGAACTTGACATTCTGCAAGACCATCAGAAAAACAAAAAAGAAAAAACACCAACCGTGCTTGTTATGATGAAGCTACTCTTGCGGCTTTCATCCTGCTAACTACCTCCCAGGAGAGCTGAGAGCGTCGTGCAGCATTCAATGCTCTATATCATGCAAGCCATTTAATGCGGCTAATTAAAGTTAATTCTTCAATACACCTGACACATCACTACCAATCCTGTGAGAACATCTATTGCCATTTTGAAGGCAGATGGAACAGGAAGAGCTTTCATGGTACAAAACAATGCATGCACTGTGTGATGCACAAGCTAATATTCCATTAGCTCCCGGTGCATGTGGGGAGCTAAGGAAAATCTACTGCATCAGAAGATTCTGAGATTCAGACAATTCCTCTCAGATCTGAGGAAAAAAGGAACGAAGCACTGAGCAGCTGAATATAAATACAACATGTTTGCCTGTTAGGGGGTCTATATCTGCACATATGGCAGTAGTACAGTATTTATGTGGAGTATGGGGGGGATGGAGGAGGAGTGGGTGTTCCTCAATAATGTACACACAAGATCTGGATTTACTGCATGAACAGACAGCACTGTCAGGGCATCACGAGGACGTCTTCAAACAAGCGTGAAATATGAAATCACCACAAGCTCATAAACACAAAGGAGATGTCTAAATGAGTAAGAAAGAGGAAGAACATCAGAGAAGAGCGCATGCAAATGTGGATAAATACCACATAACGGTTACTGATTAGGACTAACACTACTGGTCAAATCAGTAATCGAGTCGTCTACTGATTCTGGAGTGTACAAAAAAGCCAAAGTGAACAAAAAACAAGAAAAGTTCAGCATTTCAAAGATTTCACAGTATTTTATTGGGATAGCTTACATTTTCATGTATAATATTAAAATGTCAAGTGTGTGATTTTATGTACCAAAACAGTCATAATTACATAGTTAATTATGTAAATATAGTAAAAAAAATATTGTAAAAATGTCTAATTTATTAATTAATTAAAATAGGCAGTTTTGTTACTGTACCTTATATATATATATATATATATACACACACTGCTCAAAAAAATAAAGGGAACACTTAAACAACACAATGTAACTCCAAGTCAACCACACTTCTGTTAAACCAACCTGTCCAGTTAGGAAGCAAC
>BRDA01002450.1:63120-103735 GCA_036984385.1 Crenuchus spilurus
AAAGATTTTCAACTGGAATATTTTATTAATTGAGATCTAGGATGTTATTTGAGTGTTCCCTTTATTTTTTTGAGCAGTGTGTGTATATATATATATATGAATGATATATGTAAATGACCTCTATGCTATTGGCTGCTCTGTAATTTGCCTTTATTTAGATCACCTTCTTTTGGCAGATTAGTTTCCATATAAGGACTGTGAAATAAACTTTATCTTATTTATCTTTCATCTTTATAATGTCAAAGTACTTCACTCTGATTATAGTTTACAATCTGGTTTCCTGTGATATAAGCCCTTTAAAATATTGCCATTGATAACTGATTATAATTACAAGAAGGTACATGCTTCTCCAATATTGTAATTGTGACAGCTTTCATTTTAATATGCCTTACAATATGTTAAAAACACATCAGAGGAAACTTGTTGCGACATGATTACTTTTGTGATTTATGTGATTTCCTTGACTCATCAAAAGACAAACACCTACGATTGGTCAGGATTAAAATTCATCCATTTACATATTGCAGAAGTCTGCAATATCTGAACAGGTTAACAATTAGCCATTATGTATTATGCAGCCCTAATCAATCAGCTTGGGTGGGACATTCCTTCATGCATTTACAGTACAGTGGTGGTACAGCCTTTGTGGTAGATGGAAAGCAGTGCAGCCATAGATGTCAGAAGTGAAGAGCGAACTGGATCAATAACTCCATTTCATCAGACAGGCCACAGTGAGGAAATACTGTTTGCTCCCTTCCAGGCTCGAGCTAAGAGAACAGGCTAGCTCTCAGTGTTGGGGTCACTGGTGCAAGTGCACAGGCCAATCCGTGACGGTGTTACCAGAGGACACGGATCTAAACGTGCACTGTGTCGGATAACAACAAGGGCTCCTCTATAGCCCGTTTCGCTTACTAGAGAAGACGGCTGTTTTGCAAAAGAGAAAAAAATCTAGAACTACAGCACCCTTGAGCTATTGAAATATCATTTAAGCATGCCTCACTCCTTTGCAAAGCAATCTCTCTCTGGCTTGATAGCTGGTTCATTTTTAATGCAGTGCGCCTTACTTCACGAAGCTAATCTGTTTCACAGGTGAGTCATGGAAAAGTTGACTCAGAGGAGCACGACAGGAGATAGGAGAAAAGCCCAGGAGAAAGTGTCTGATGGATTGGTCCTTGTTCACAGACCGAATCGCTGCCTTGTCTTGCAGTATTGTGAGCTTCACACACTTATTTTCGTACCTTTATTGCCCCACACTGCTTCGAGCCTCCTGCCTTTACAGCCTTCTCATTTGTCTGGCACCTCCGGTTAAGTGGGCCAGAGGTGAAGAAATACGACCGAGCGTAAAAAAAACTCCTCGTTTATCGAACCAAATGTAAAAAATAAGGCTGACACGATATGAGCTAATAGTCTCCTGGAGGGAGAGAACAGGAAGAGCAGGAAACGGCAGACATCTGACAGTTCAGATGGTAAAACCGTGCATAGACATAATGCAGATTTGAAAAGTGAACAGGCAAACACATGCATCATGCAGAGCTTCCAACGCAGCCATGTTATTGTTCATAAGGCATCGTAGATGAGCTACTGGAATCATGTTGGGAGGAATGCCTTCATTTTTTCCACCAAAAAGACTGATGACAAGCCCTTCAGTGAGCAAGCCCACTTCAACCAACTGTGTAGGTGTTGACGGCAAACCAACGAGACCACAAAAGAGTGACACATTCAGAAAAATAATTAGCAGCAATATGGCCACTTCCCTGCTGTAGATAGCTCTTGACTGCTTTTTATGTCTACTGCAAGACAGGAAAGATTGGTAGAAGATAACATATCCAATTTTATTTGAATTTATTTGTTAAGAAAGCAAAAGAACAATTACTGCTAATTATTTTTTCGCTTCATGGGCATGAATAGCTCTGCACAGACTGATAAAAATGACACACTCAGCCTAAAAGACAACCTACTGTGGTCTGATGAAAATGGCGATGGAGGTGGGACATGAGGAAAGAGGAGAGCGGACTGAGCAAAGCATGGCAAGTCATGCTCCTATAGGGACCCTGTGATGATGGCAGCACAAGACTCCAAGCAGCACGTTACTCATTCACTTCAAGCTCATTTTGTTCTGTTTTTTAGGTTGCAGCAGTCATAATCCATCATCACTTTTGTTGGAAACTGCTGCAACAACAAGGCTATTTGAGCGTCATGCAGGCTTTCTTCTTCTTTTTTTAAATTTTAATTCAATAATCTCTAAGTTTGTAGCTTTAGGACAGTGGAACAAATTGATTTTTTAGCAGCAGGCAGTAAATTAGCAGACGTCTTTACTGTCTGATAGTTATCAGGGTTCTGGGGCCAAATCTGGGATTAACGACACAGATCGGGTGATTTTGGTCGGTTTTCTAGACGTTCGATTTACTATACCTGCCACTCTGATCTCATACCTGATAAATCCTCTTTAGATGCTCCTGCAGACAGAAACAAATCGTATGCATAAAACAGCCAGAGGCAGCTACAACCTCACTACTGCTACATGCTTCTCTGTTTTTAGACAATTTATCTATCACAGCTAAAATGCAAGTACGCTAGCTCTGGGTCCCACTGAGAATTCAACAAAGAGGAAGAGAAGAAAAGGTAGCCGCCTCACGGCCCCTTTGAGCTTGTGGCTCTTTTGCATACCTGTTCTCCCTCAGTGAACACACGTGTGCCGTAGCTCCACGTGATGGTGGGGGTGGGGTCTCCTGTGGCTTCACACGTCAACGTGATCTGCTCCTCCATCTCCGTGGCGGTCTGGTTCTCCAAAAATGTGATTCTGGGTTTGACTGAAAGTGCACAATTTGGAGCCAAACTTAGACAAGTGCCATTGTTCCTTGCAATCTTGCAGAGCTTCACATTCCGGAGTTTTCGGAGTAATTAAAGTGCAAATCTAAAGTACAAATTCTTACCAAAGACTCTGAGGCTGACTTCGTCTTCAGTTTTCCCAGCTTTGTTCCTAGCAACGCAGGTGTAATCTCCCTCGTCCAACTTCTTCACATCCATTATAGTCATTTCCGAGCCATCCTCATTGAAGCTGTACTTATCCCCACTCTCCAGCACGACGTCGCTCCTGAGAGAACTATCAAACACAATAACAGTGAGACACAAAAGCAAAGGCCTTGTTCTGTGACAAAACAACTAACTAAAGAACCTTCTGAGATTTGTACAGTTTTTGTCTCGATTTTTTTATTAAAAACAAAGACAAAGAAATTTGTTTTCCAGCGACTACGGCACTTGAGAGGAAGCCCTATGAGACGACCACCCTTTGCCACAAAATTGCTCTATTTACTCAGTTTTCTTCTAGTCCCAATGTGAGCCCCTTCAAAACCCATCACTTTCTTGATGATGGCAGTGCACCCTTCGTCAAAGGTCAAATAGCTAATAAATACACCACAAACTCTGTCAAAAGAATGGGTGGTAGTAATCTCCCACTTCTTTCTTCTTAAAGAGCCTGCAGGATCAGGGCAGGGTCCCCAGGGAGGCCCATCTCCTCCACTATCCTCTGAGACACACAAAGAGAGCTCATGCTCCCACAGCGCAGACGAGAGCTGCAGAGAGAAGCCTTGTGCTTTAAAACTACTAATGGGGTGCTCTTCTGCTCGCCCTTCTGCCATGTCATCCGTAAATGTTCTTTATTTTATTCAGAGGGCTCCTCTGCCCGCCTTTGATCTCTTAATCCAAAAAAATGAGTGGGCTGCTGTGAGAAGTGGCTGGTCGCTGGATAGGGGGCTTTATGAATAGTTCTCTTTCATCAGGAGAATTGCTTGGAGATAGTGAGGGCTAGAACCCAACCAATATATCAGCTGAACAACAGTATTACCCAGTTTAGAGATCCTGTGGATTTATCAGCATCAGTGAAATTCCCACCAATAAAACAGTCATACAGATTCTTTTAGGATACACTTCTGACACACTTGCCTGCATTTTGTTAATATAAAAATATCCTGAATTTGATGCTAGAGTCAGATATAAGAGTGAAAATTCTAAAGAATATTTAAATGACACTGTTTTGCAACATCCTCCAATAAGCAGTAAATTGGTAACGTAAGGGCATCACGATTGTTGACAACAGGAGCATCCATGAAAGACTCAATCTCTGCAAGCAAATGCAAGTTGTGGCTCATCGCTTTGTGCCAAACTTTGAGAGATAGTTCTCAAAGACTTGCAAGGCAACAAAGAATCAAGGTCTTTCCAATCTACCAACAATAACATTGTGAAAAATTTCAATGAATCCAGTCCACGTAGGGTAAAACCCAAAAACTACTGCTGAACCACTGACCTTCAGGCCCTCAAACAACATTTCATGAGGAATGGTCAGGCTACTGTGATAGTAACATGGGTTTGGAAGTACTTTAGAAAACTGTTGTACTTAATACTGCTGCTGCATCAAGAAATGCAACCTGGAATGCAATCAATTCTATGCAGAAACCCTATTGAGTTCTCTGAGCCCAAGCTCACATTTCAGTGCACATCACTCCATTCTGACTGAGTGTGTTGTAGGCATCACATTCTAAATTAGTTTATATTTCCAAACACAAAACCATTGCACTTTGTACTTTTGCAAGATTCATGTGTTAAGTGTTAACTTTTCTAGAAATGGGGATTTTGTTAAAGCTTTGAGAATTTGGCTTGAGCTTAAGTGACAGTCACAACTGTCAAGAAACGTATAGATTGTTTACTGTATTAAATTACAGTATATTGCACCATATTACTGACTATAATTTTTAGATTCTTACCAAAGACTATATCAGTCAGGCCTTAACCCTCTGGAGTCTGAGGGTATTTCAGACACTCTTGACTTTTTTACAAATTACACCCATCAAAAATGATTTTTTTCCCAAAGTGTTACACAGGCTTTTGTTCAGCACAAACTGAGCAACAACAGTGTCAAAACAGTAAGAGTGTCATAAACCTATAATTTGATTAAATCTGCTCTAAACATCATATGAATGACAGCTTGTGTCTTTTTGGCATTAGCTGTTTCTCACAGATGTGTCTCTGCTTATTTAAGCTCCTCTCACACGTATTTAAACATATATTTAGCTTCAAGCTATATATATATTTGAAAAGTAGACCCTTTAAGGTTTCTGGCATATGTTTTGTTTTGTTTCTAGAATAGAATCTCGCAGAGTTATAGAAGTGTTTATGCGGAATTTCGGTTTTGTTCCCGCAGACGGGTCCGTTAACTCCAAAGGGTTAAAGAGGGCTGTAGCTTTACCGTGTCCATGTGACTGTAGGCTCAGGAAAGCCATCGCCATCGCAGGCCAGCATGGCAGAGTGACCCAAGTCAGCCGTGGCATTCACTTCGACTTGACGGACTCTGATTGTTGGGAGAACTGAGAAGAAAGAACAAAAATACTGCATTTCATACATAACCAGGCTTTAGGACACAAAGTATGCACTTTAATGTATAGTTTCAGTGCTATTCAACCAAACCAATGTTTATCACATAAGTTCTCTGTTGTTCACACCAGACATGCATTCAGCCGATCTGCTCTGTTCAGGGTAATTTACCACAGCAGTGACCCAATGGAAATCAGCACAGCATGAAAACTTGTACTGTAAATGTCTTTTTCAAAGCTGTTACACATCTTTAAATGAAGCATTAACAAAACAGCTCTATTCTAAAGCCGCCCAAGTACAATGAATATTTAGTATTGTTCCATTCATTTGGAAAGTAGTGCAAGGTAATACTGTCTCAGTGGTGAGCTATGATGTTCTGCGGAAAGTGATGAGGAGACTGACTTCGTACTGCTCTGCCGAAGCCTTACAAAATTGAATATAATGTTACAGTCTCTGCGAACAATTATTTAATACGTAAACCATAAATGCATTTATAGCTGAAGTGAGAGGTCTCTAACTTAATGTTTTGTTCATGCGCTCCATCATGCCTAACCGACTAACTGTAGCTTGTTCGAGAAAACTCTTGTCAGTGGTAAATTGCTCCATTCAGGTCCAATCATTGTAATGAGTGTCTGGAATAAACAACAGCAGTGTGGCACCCATATGTGAAAAAAACCCCAACTGATTTCAAAACCACAAATGCTTTGAAGCTCAAATAAAGCCACAGAGAGATTGGTAGAAGAGTGCTTACCATTCACTACCACTTTGATAGCGCGGAAGTCAATCTCGCCCCTGGCCATGATGCGCCCCTCACAGGTGTACATGCCTTCATCTGTCTTTTTGATTCCTCTTATCTGCAGGTGGTTGTTGTTCAAAATCTTGAAGCGAACTGAAGTCAAGAGAACAGATTTACAGATTTACCAACCTGAGACACAAAACTGCTAAACCAAATCAGCAAACGGCGTCTATCAAAGTATTCCACTGTGGTTTACGACAGAAATGAATCAGCCAATTTTCATTTTGCAGTCTGCAAATGAACCAGAAAGCCAATAAAGTCACGAATGTTGCCTTTTGGATAGCATGCCTTGAAAGAAAATGCTAATATTCAGTGCTTGGTACAAGCAATCCACAAGTGTAATAGAAAGCTCAACTGTTCTCCCTGCTGAGTGGTAGAAGGCAAAAAATAACACCTCTATATTAAACGCTACAAGTACAGTCAATAAAAATGATTACACTGTTAAAAAAGTAGTTGGACAGAATCTTACCATCTTTATCAAACTGTATTTTTGCCCTTTTATGTTTCCAGATGACTGTGGGTGGAGGGGAACTTATGACATCGCAAACAATAATGGCGTCGTCCCCCTCTGTGAACTCCTGTGGGGATGGGGCATTTTTGAAGGTAATCTTTTCTGTAGAAAAAAAAACACAAAAATTACATTAAAGGTTTAAATAAGTGTTCAGCATTCTGTTAATCCAAAATCCATGTACCCAAGTGATAATATCTCTGTCTCTTTCTTATTCTCAGGAAACCAAGTATTGTTAATAAGCACCTCATAAAATGAGGACTATTGGTCTACTTCATCACGTTTGATTGTGCACTGTGCAGACAATTTAGTTTTGTGGAGCAATAAAAGGCAAACAGCACTACTTAAATGGCCTTTCTGGCTCAATAGAAACACAGTCCCAAAAGAATAGGAATCAAACGAAACATTTAGCAAGTAAAGAGGGAGAATAAAAGAAGTTGGGAAGAAAAAGAACCAGAGGCTTACGGTATATCTTCACGTTGACTGTGGTTTCCGCTATGTGGTCGCCGCTGGTGGCGACGCACTTGTACGTTCCGGCACTATCGACATTAGCATTGTAGATAGTGAGAGTAGAGGACGTCTCGTCATTCCGGATCACTGTGATATCCTGCCTGTTGGGTTCAATCTTCTCGCCGTTTGGTGAGAACCAGTCAATTCCCTTCACTCCACCTACAACTGCACCGTAACAAGAGGCATAACTTCCACAAGTACAGGACCATTCATCATCCTGCATTATTAATGCTAAACTCCATGAGCTATGATATATATCATTCCTTTAAAACAAATGTTGCCAGAGGACCCGTATGGAAGAACGGCATCAATCAGGAGTAAATTAGGTCTGAAGGCACAAGAATATTTCACCACAATCAATTGAGATTAAGTGCTCCGCTTGCAAACACAACAGCAGGGAGCACCTACAACTGAAACAGACTGGGCTTAGGTTTACTAGAGTGCTGGACAAACCGCTGGACTATAAGCTTTGGTAATGGTTTGGTGAGGAGAGCAATTACCAGAGCTGCTGGCCTGTATCTCAGAGACTCTTTAAATGAAGCCCGAGAGAGGGAAACCTGTGAAAGTGTCTCAGCCTACGCTGAGATGAGTTACAGGCAGGGAGGAGGTGTAACACGCGATTCCCTTCGATGAGTGTGAAGAAAAAACGAGAAGCTCTTTTATAGAGGCTTGTCTGCAACAGAAGACTGAAGTTCTGAGAGGCAACATACCTTCACAGAGAAAGAACTTGGACTCTCCAACACTGATCTCGCCTTGAGCAGGGGTGATGTCCACTTGCAGAGAGACTGGGAAGTAGAAGAAAGAACAAAGGGAAAGAACAGGGGTTACCATGAGGATGCTGTCTTATGCCTATTTCACACTACATGATTTTAGCCCAGTTTTCCAGTTGCCGACCAGTTTTTTGCTCTGCTCGGAGGTTTCCTCAGTCGTGTAGTATGAATTGATGAAAGACGCTCGCCGAGCCTTCGCCGACTGATTGCCGACCAGTTGCAGATACCCGGGAGACATTTGACATGCTGAATATCTGAGATCCAGTCAGCGACTGTGTCAACATCAGTAACTACGTACAACCAAGGTGATCTTGTAGAGATCTGTTGACACACTCTCTCTGTTACTGTTATTGTGACTGCACTGCAGAAATAATGTGATTGATTATATCTATGATCAGTGTGATGGACAGATGAAATAAAGTTGGCGACAGTATGTATGTAATATAATGGTAACTGTACTGCTGGCTCATAGTCTGCGAGCCGGCTGTACTGTTCTGTTGACAAAACGTGTTTTTGGAGAGCAGTCGGGTTAGTCTGCGATGAAAAATCATGTAGTTCGTGACCACGTGTCGCTGACCAGTCATGTAGTGTGAAAACCACAACAACTGAAAGACTCGCAATTACAGCTCAACCAGTCGTGTAGTGTGAACAGAACAATGACCGACAACTCCAAAAAGTCATGTAGTGTGAACCTGGCATTACCGGTAGATAAAAAAGACTAGGAACTCTAGGAAATTCTGCCCACTGCGCTACAACATCTATATATATATATATAAAATTTTAATCTGATTTCCAGTTAATCCCCCAATGTAGTAGAGGCCAATCATTTGCTAGGAGTCTCCTAATCACTAATCACTCTAGGAAAATGAAGACTAGCAGAGGCCTCCTCCGATGCATCTGTTTGACTTGTTGCTGATCGTTGGGCAGCTAAGCAAAGCACCTGAGCAAGCAAACATTATATATTTAGTAGTGATGGAGGGCGCATCTACCTACCTGGAGAGAGTACAGACAATTTTGCTCTCTCTAGCCGCCGATGGTGAAGCACGATTTGAACTAGCGATCCTCTGATCATAGTGTCAGTGCCACAATATTTCAATTATTTAAAGCTTTGTGGCTTTTTATTTTTGTGTCTTAGTGTTTTGTGTATTTCAGGTAAAGATCTGACTATTCACAGTTGACCATTGACACTGTTCATTTAAACTGATTTCTCTATTAAATTATAAAATTTTGTTGCTCCTTAAAATTGACATGGGGGGGGCACATTCTGACTTGCAATATTTCACAACAGGACAAACACTGCAAAAATTTGGGTGATAGAAATGTTTTATCAGTGGAAATCATATGACAACATAATCATCGGCATCCAAGAACAAATGCAGGTCAAATGCAATACTATTGTAGCATTGTGGCCCAAATAGATAGATACGCTTTCTTTTCCTATCAAATCATGCAGATAAAGGGAATTTTGAGAGTGACAGAATGGGCGCAAAGAACGTCATGAACAGATTTTGGGTTCAAAGATGAAGGTTATTCCACCGTAGTTCAGTACATGCATAATTCAGAAGTCTTTCAAAGTGCATCCCATTAACTCCTCACCGGTGGCTGACCTCACCACTTTCACAACCACGCAACAAGTAACTATGGAAACCCCTCTGACACAACCACTCATCATAACAGGGTGTGAAGATGATCATACTGAGCTACCACTTGCTTGAGTTCTACGTTTTACTTTGGTACACAGCCATAATTAGTAGGCCAGTATCCTAATTATGAACATAACGCCACTAGACTTCCAATGTGCAAACAACCTCTAGAATTAGAATGCATGTGGACATTCCTATAGAATATCATTTTCCTTCATGTTTTGACATCAGCAATGCTCTTTAACTATTCCTAACGGATGCAGGCTGTCCAGGCACGTTTGGGCAGCTCTGTGGAAAGCTGAGGAGGAGCATAAAGCAAGGCAAAAGCAAATAGATCGATATTTCAATCACAGCAAAAATAAAATCCAGTCTGCACGGGCTTAAACGTGATCAGACAATTCAGCATTTTTCATCTGTATGTTTGACCCATGGAGACTTTTGAGAAATAAGTAAAGGCAAAGGGGAGTGGATAAAAAAGAATATTGATCCGTGCCCAGGTGCTGCTCAGTGGCTTTTAGTCTTTCAAGTAATTTAATAAAAAATACGCTCAAAAAGGAAAGCAGCCCAGCGCCAATTAAATCAGCATATTGCGTCGATACCCTTGTGAATGTGTTGTTTTTGTGGCGAGGCCATTTCTTATGTCGTGACACAACTATTATTAGCTGCACACGTGCTGTCTGTGTTAAATGAACATTTACAGGCATTTGGAATAAACACTGTCATCTCAAATTTTCATCAAATATTTCCGTGAGCCTCTTTTCCTGCTTTAAAGGTGGACGTCTTTAAAACATAGAGGACTGAGGAAACAACAGATTTGGTCTTTGAACTACAGCCCTGACTATATGAGCAACTGCCAAATCAGACACTCATAAAACAAACAACACTTAGCTGGAAATGTCACAACGCAGCTCTGCGCATGTTGTTCTGAAATACATATTCATGGAGTGGCTTTACTGCTTTAACAGAACTGTGGTCTACATAATTGAACATCGCCTGAGAAACAGGGCAAAAGATAACCAAATCAGAAGTTTTATCATCTAGGTTTGACTTCATGATTAGCATTCTTTAGTGTATATTATACATTACTGATATAGTGCAGCATCCAAAAAAAATATAATATGAAAAAGTTAATTTGTGTTTATAATTGAATCCAAAAAGGCAAACTGTCAACATGCTGGCAACACATCAGAATCAGGTTTATTTTGCCAAATATGTTTACATACACAAGGAATTTGGTTCCAGTAGTTTGTTGTGTCTCTAGGTAAAATATAATTTAGGACAATATACAATATATAATATAAAATTTACAACAAACAAACAATGTACAGACAATATACAGGTGCAGGAGTGTTGTAGTGCAAATAGTATTGTACTGTAAACAGTAGTGTGCAACATGTGTGGTATGAATTGTGGTGCTAATCAATTATTTATAAGAGTGATGCCATTAGGAAAGAAACTGGTTTCCTGGTTCCTAAGGTGTATAAGTCCTGGAGGTTGGGCAGGGGTGCACCCATGATCTTTCTGCTATCTTTACTGTTCTCTGCAGGCTTAGTGGTTAGCACGTTCGCCTCTCAGCGCTGAGGTCTTGGGTTTGAGTCCCCATCTGAGAGGAGTTTCCATGTTCTCCCCTTGTCTGCGTGGGTTTCCTCCAGGGTCTCTACGGTTTCCTCCTCTCCGGTTATGGTTGGCACCCTGTCGTGGGTGATCCCCCTAGTGCTCGATGCAGTCCTCCAGGTGGACGGTTGCTTCCGGTTGAGAGTACGCTGTGCGTGACTGGCTGCCGCTTCTCACTATATGAAGTGTGTCGACTGTAAAGCTTCCTTGGGTGTCTAGGAAGGCGCTATATAAGTATGTATGTATGTATGTATGTACAGGGGTTAGACAATGAAACTGAAACAGCTGTCATGTTAGTGTGGGAGGTTTCATGGCTAAATTGGACCAGTCTGGTGGCCAATCTTCATTAATGTCACATTGCACCAGTAAGAGCAGAGTGTGAAGGTTCAGTTAGCAGGTAAGAGCACAGTTATATTACAATGCACACAACATTATGGTGACATACAGAGTTCAAAAGAGGACAAATTGTTGGTGCACGTCTTGCTGGCACATCTGTGACCAAGACAGCAAGTCTTTGTGTCTAAATATTATTGAGCCACTTTGGGGTGTTTTGGAGGAGCGAGTCAGGAAACGGTTTCCTCCACCAGCATCACGTAGTGACCTGACCACTATCCTGCAAGAAGAATGGCTTAAAATCCCTCTGACCACTGTGCAGGACTTGTATATGTCATTCCCAAGACGAACTGACGCTGTATTGGCTGCAAAAGGAGGCCCAACACCTACTAATAAATTATTGTGGTCTAAAACCAGCTGTTTCAGTTTCATTGTCTAACCCCTGTATGTATGTTTGTATGTATGTATCTTGTTTTGTGGCAGTTCCAAACCAGACTGTGATGGAAGAGCACAAGACAGGTTCAATGATTGCACTGTAGAACAGTTTCAACAGCTCCTGTGGCAGTCCATGATTCCTAAGTTGTCGTAGAAAATACATCCTCTGCTGGGCCCTTTTGAGGATGGAGTTGATGTTCATCTCCCATTTCAGGTCTGGGAAATGGTTGTTCCCAGGAACTTGAAGGTCTCCACAGTTCCCACCTTCGTTGACTGTGATTTATTTTTTTGGAGACAGCCATGGCCTAGTGGTAAGGATCTGGTCTTGTGATCAGAAGGTTGCTGGTTCAATCCCCAGACAGGACATGAATGAAGTGCCCTTTAGCAAGGCACCTAACCCCCAAACTGCTCCCTGGGTACCGGTGGGTAAGGGCTGCCCACCGCTTCGGGTACAAATTCTCACAGCCTAGTGTGTTCACTAGTGTGTGTGTGTGTGTGTTTCAGTGCACAAATGGGTTAAATATGGAGGTCAAATTCCGTTGAAAAATCACATTGGTGAATCTTAATCTTGATACTGGGCTGTTGTATATTGTAAGTGAGTGTAGTGGTGAGGGGTGTCTTGTAAAGTCCACTGTTATCTCTACAGTCACCAAAAGCTCAGCCTTCCACCTGTAGAGTTTGCAGACCCATTACCATCTTGAATGAGACCGATGACCGTAGTGTCGTCTGCGAACTTGAGGAGTTTAACAGCTGGGCGTCCCTGGGTGGTGTTAAAATAGACAGCTGAAGCATATTAAGGGGCGCTACTGACTTTGCAATGGGTTAATCATGTCAAACTTCAGGTGACACTGCTAGGAGGCTTTACAATCAGCAGTATACAATTTTATACAGGGATTAAAAGGGTTGAAAACCAAACTAGCTCACAACATAAGTACTGTTTAAAAACAAGAGATTCTAGCAATATTTCAATGCATTAATTGCATTTATTCTAATGATATATGAAGTTCTTATGAGCATAAACATACTAATTGCCAAGATAAGTGGCTGAAAGTAATACGTTTACATGATCAAAATGTTGAATCAGAACTAGCAGACAGATGTATCACAGTTCAATGATGTATTTTTAGACCTCTAATATAAACCTCTTTCTGACCATCATAATGTAACTCAAGAATGAAAGATCAGTCGCTGCCCTTTTCAAAGTACAACCATTTCTTTCTGCACTCCAACTGAGAGCTAAGTAATCATCCCCAGCTTAGAATTTCTTTGGAACAGGCAGAACGGAGAGCCTATAACTAAGGCCTGACTAGTGTAGTGAAGATTTTCTTCACTTTTAAAGATGCCTGTGTAAAAGGTTCTGCTAGGGCTGCACACAATCAAAATATTGGGCTACCTGAACATAATTACTGCACTACAGTTAATTCCTGACCGCTGAAACGTCCCACCGCTGCCACGTGACTGACAAATATTTTGTGTGATATTGTAGTTCAACCCATCTTCTTAACCTTGATCAGGGTCATGGTGAGTCCCTCTATTTCTACACTGGGTGCTGGACAGGGCATTACAATTTAACTGTAGCCAGGGCAGGGTACCAGTCCATCCCTGGGCACACACAGGCATACACTCACTCCAGGATAATTTAGAGTAGAGCTGGGCGATATGGGAAAAAATTTTATCGTGATTAATTTTTCTGTATTGATCAATCTTGACAATTACCACAATATTACATTTTCTAAAAACATCAGACTAAATACATGAAATGTTACTATTTAAAATAATGAAATGTCTGTAGGAGCCAAATGCCTCTTTATGGCTTTAAACATGGCCAGTTATCTTATTTTAGTTAAATGTTTTATTTATTGTGTATTATTTTATGTTTACACAGTAGAAGATTTAAATGGGACACTGTTACTTTAAGATGTGCGTGTGTGTCCTGATAATACTGCCTGACGTTAGTGTTTAAGTACCTTTTTTTGTTTTGTTATGGAAAGAGGGAGGAGCTGCATGGTTTTCTGACCATGTTGTGGAAAGATTCATACGAACAAACTTAGATATAAAATTTACGTTTGTTATTTTGTTTTTCCTTGTTTTCTGAGAGAATAAAAGGTTAAAAACTAAAATGTGGATTCGTGGATTAACACGTAGTTACATGGCTTATTTTCTTGATCAAGAAAATCTCCCCTTACAATGTTTATTGCCAGAACATAATATTGTAGCGTCCGGCTGGACGTGTTGAAAGGATGGACGAGAAAGACGTTTACAGTCGTTGCTTTATTATTGAAAGTTAAAATGATTGCGGTTGGCCGCAGCCACTACAAAACAACAACAGGCTAAAGAGCCAAGCTAACATGCTAATACTACCACAGACACACACACACACAGCGAGCCCCCCTCCTTCTCTTTCTCACACAAACAGACGAGCACACAGTGACTTCGTGCTCTCTCGCCCCGCCCACTACACTCTCCCCCAATCACAGCTCGTCTTAAACACAACAGTGCATTTTGGCGGCGCTGGTGAGGAGGAGGAGCTAACAAGCAGTAGTCTTACACGTCAGAACTCACTGTCAAGCTGCTTAGACGTGAAATAGAAACGAACGTTAATGCTTATCGAATTCTATTGTCCCGGCTTATCATCATCATCATCATCATCGAGGGAAAATGTATCGTGAAAAAAATCGGTATCGTTTTATCATTCAGGACTAATTTATAGTACCCAATTCATCTGACCTCCATGTTTTTTGACTTTGGGAGGAAACCAGAGATCCCAGAAGAACCCACACAGACACAGGGAGAACGTGGAAACTCCACCAAGATGGAGACTCAAACCCAAGACCCCAGCGGTGAAAAGTAAACGTGCTAACACCAAGCCACCATGTGACACTCTAATTGCAATAATTACTTCTGATTAAGACAGGTTTTGGAAGTGATTCCTCCCCTTGAACTCCTGTAATTTTGAACACTTCAGCCTGATCAGAAGTTATTTTCAGTGCTCAGTTATTCCTTTTTAGTGCAGAAAGCAAGAACTGCAGCCTCTCACAAAGCCATCAAAGCAAAAACGCAGTTTCAATTAACAAATATCAACATACAACGATGCTTATTTTATGTTCTCCTCTAAGCGTTCTGACAAGATATCAGATTGCTATTCATCTTAGACTGTCCATAAACAAGAGTTCACCTTTCAGGTTCACTGTTAAATGTTCTCCATCTGTGTCTCATCCATAACAGTATGATTTCATCTATAGCCAAAGTGTACCGTCTCTCTCTCTGTGTGGGTGCACTTATTGTGCCCTCACTTCAATTGGAACGACCTACGCAAATGCTGCTACATGTCACAAGGACAGGGAAATGCATCCAAAAGGTAAAATTTTCCCTCATGTACAAAGCACACGAGATGTAAAAGGATGTGGAGATTAATTAGGATCTTCACAGTCAATCATACTTTATCTGCAGTGGCGATTCTTGAGTCTGTTGGCAAAAATTCAGGCCCATCCAACCAGTGTTCACCACCATGATGTTCTAAATAACCTACTTGTAAGAGTAACATGTTACTAATATCAATTTAAAAAGTTACTGAGTTCCTTTAACTACTGAATGTTCTTCTGGGGATAGCTTTAAATATTCATTGTTTACTATTTACAGTCCATTTCATTTGCTACATACAATGTAATATTTCCAATACAGATGATTACATATATGTGCTGGAGTATCATAAAACCACTAAGCCTACACTACAGATATGGAAAATCAAAACAATGCAAACCAAACTGCACATATAGCACAATCATTTGCACCAATACACCTGTTATTTTGAGTACACCTGTCCACATATTTTTGCATCAAATTTTCATAACTTAGCATTCATAGCTTGACAGTCAGCTCAGTTGGACACAATTTTCCTCAGTTAACTACTGTCCAAGTTGGCTGATTTCCCCCTCTAAATCCCTCCATTAAAACCTGTAAAAGGACAGGTAAAACAGTACTACAGAACTGGTAGAGACCACGTTAATTTCAATAACAACCCAGACAGCATACAGATGTGGGCCACTTCTGGCTGAGAAATGGCACTGCTGGCCCACTGTCAGCACTGGCAAACTGCATGTGAGCCAAATGTGGCCCTTATATTGAAAATACACATTTGGACCACATGTACCATAACAGATGTGGTCCACTTCTGGCAGAGATAAGGCAGTGATACCTACATATGAGCCAAAAGTGGCTAGCTTCTTGTCCAGATTTGGCCCAGTTGTGTGTGCTTCACATTTGGCTGATATGTGGCCCTAATCTGGCATATATGTGGCCCACATCTTGCAACCGGAAGCAGTGTTGCCAGATCTCGCGACAGAAACAAGCAACCCAGCTCTATGAAAACAAGCCCAAAATAAGCCCAACTGGCAACCCAACACATTCTGTAAAACAGAGGCCACTTTTAAACAGTATAAAGGTAAATATTTATTATGACATTATACATAAACAACACAAACATTATGCTAAACACTTTTAATATAAAACATTTGAATAACTTAAATTATTTAATAAATTATTTTAAAAACTTAAATTCTTTGAATAACAAAATCTTTTAAGCTCTAATCAAAGCTTTTAAGCTCTAATCAAAGCTTCTTTTTAATCAAAAGAAAAGTGGATTTTGGATCTCCCATCTGAGGTCGGAGCAATTCTTTCAGTGCGCTCTCTTTTTCCCACTCTTTATTATATTTTCCCCATATTTTCCCCACTTACTCAAGCTCATTTTTATGCTGCCTCGTCACTCTGGGCTGTGCCTGGCTGCCTGCCTGCTGTGTGTGCGTGTGTGTTTGCGTGTGTGTGACGGGTCAACTTGGGCGGGAGCGATAAACGGAAGACGGGGGCTTGGAAGGGACAAACGACCTATCACTCGTCTTTTGGTTTCTTATGGGGAGCTGGGAGATAATCAAAGAGTTTCACTCGGAAAGAAAGACAAGCCCAAATAAGCGACATCATGTTCAAAAACAAGCCCAAAAGACGCAACCCACGACTCAAGAGATTTGCAAGCGACTTTAGAAAAAAACAAGCCCAAAGTCATTTATAATAACCGGACTTGGCAACACTGACCGGAAGAGGTCCGCCCAAGTGCCGTCAATCTATGCAGCAATTGGACCAATTGAAAATGGAGGATTAGGGCCAGAAGTGGGCCACAATTTTTTTTCTATCTGGGAATGCCCAAGGAAATGTTAAAGACAGAGTAGGGGATTTGTCTTGCAAACAGTTTTGTTATAGTTCTTTACAGTCTGATAGCAATCAGCCAATCAAATGTCATGGCCAGAAGAGCTGGACACACTATGTTGCTCTGCTACCTAGTTAACTAATGTTAAGGTCAAAGTCAACAAACAAATGATGTGGAAGCTACATTATTCAGGTGTCTCTCCCCCACAGTTAAGGATCCAGTTATTTAGCTTTAAACTTAATTGTTTTTACCTGCTCTACTCACCAGTGTGGATCTGAGTCATGCGGGGCCCACTTAGGGAGTTCACTTCTCACCTATTGTCAGTGCAAAGTTGCACATTGCCATTCATTAGTCTAAAGTTTGTAAGCCCTCGGGTGCCACCCACTGGCATGGGGCCCCAAGCCGAAGCCAGCCTTGCCTGGTGGCCCACCCACAGTGCCTACATCCGATACCTCAAACAGCACAACGGCTCATCATGTATAACACTGAAACGAAGGATGTAATGTAATACCTGATCAAACAAAAAATCATGTATTGTTGTTGTTTTTCATGTATACTTCCCAATAGAACCTTTACATTACGTAGAGGTCATTTTAAAAGGTTCTGTGCACAAATCTTTCATCTTTAAATAAAACTTTCTTGGAAAGTTCTTCAGGCAATCAAAAGCTGTTGTTTTGAATGTGTTTTTGATATTTTTCAGATGGTTTAAGATGTTAGGAAGGTTATCTTTCTACAGGCCTATGACTCGCACAGAAGAGTAGAAGCTGAAAGCACACAGATGTAAGAGACTATCCAACCAGAAGAAAATGTATCTTGGGGAAATAAAAACAAGTCAATACTCCCAAATTGTATGGAAGAGCCAAAAGCTTGCCAAGCTGCATAGACAATAAAAGTCAATGGTCTGATGGGAAGACTAGAGTTACTCAAGACAAAGGTGCTGCACTCATTCTGCATCTTAGCAAAATCTGACTTTAGTATTTAATATAGTAAAGATACAAAGACAGATTTAGCACAGCACCTTTGTCTTGAGCATCTGTAGTCCCCCCATCAGGCCACTGACTTTTATTTCATTGTATTCTCTTGAGATTGAGTGGTGTTTCAGTGGCACTTCACCTGTGCTTGGTTGAAGCACCTTGAACTACTAGCCCGGTTCCAAAAATGACAAAATTATAATAATATTCATAATTTATTTCAAAAGGGTAAAATATTTTATATTCATATGTAAAGTCTTGACTAGTAATTTCCTCAAACTCCAAACAAAATATTACAATTTGAGATTCTGATTTTAACGAGCTACAAGCTCAACAGCAAAAAAACAAAAAAGGCTTGAAATATCATGTTTCATGTAATGAATATGCCCTGTTTTGGGCTTGGCAAGGACAGTCTGTAATGCCCTGCCCTGTGCCCAGTGAGGAGGTATGGAACTAACACAACCCTGATCAGGATTAAGAGGATATGGTAATGGATGTAATAAATATAAAATATATGACCTTTCTAAGAACAAATTAATTTTTAATTTTTTGAAGATTTATGAAAAATGAAACATTTCTGAAGATTTTTTTAGACTTTAACAGGATAAGAACTGCTAACTCACTGTTAAACGTCTGAATGGCTAAAAAAAACCTGCTTAATAAAAATGTTAAAACATCTGAACTTTTAACATTTGTTGACTTTTTTATATCAATGACAGCAAGAGGTGAATTTGAGACACTCCAAAGTGAAACAAGGCTTGTTATTTCAAATATGCATGAACACAACAAAACAAGAGTTACACGGCTGTTCTGTATTACATTACCAAGGCGAGAGTGCGCATGCATTTTGTTTCCACCTGCTTGTGGAACCCCAAATTGATCAGATTACTGCAGTGGCTTTGGACATTTTTTTGTAAACATTTTGATTTTTGCTTAAAACATGACTGGCAATCGTCCAAATTATTTATTTTTGGCAGATTTTTGCTGTAATTTCATGACATTATTAAAATACGTCTATTTAGATTATAGCATGAAAAAGACTAACAAAAATTGGCCATCTGTCAATTTGGCTGAAGCGAAATGAGTCGTGAAAAATCATTATTGGTGCACCTCTAATTCTCACGCACTATTCTAACACCTCACTTTGGGCTCCCTCATTTTCATGGAGCTCCAACCACTGAGCAATGCACAAATTGACCAAAACACTGTGAAGGTAGGGCTCATTACCTCGACTGAACACAAATCAACACTGTTAAAATGCATTCAGCGTTTTTATAGCTCTCATGTTCGCGAGTCAACTCTGATTTGCCTTTACATTAAAATTCTCAGCATGTTCCAGGTCTTAGCATGCTCACTGCTCTTCCAAAGTAAACATTCATCCCATTGAAGGATCTACTTAGGACAGATCAAACTCAGCTTAAGATTCTTCAGTAGGAGCCCTTTGAAATGGAGGCCATTCTTAAGAAAAGACAGGAGAAAGGTTTGGTTAGTTCAGCTCCAGTGAGGTCAGAAGTTGCAGTACTGAACACAGCTCTTTAAGCTGCATTTGTTTTGACAGCAAGTTAAGTCAACCAATTAGAAATTTCTGTTTCCTTGACAGAGGTGTTCCTGATCTGTTACCTACCGTCCTTTGAAAGCTCGAGGCTTGCTCGAAAGCCCAGCGAGCCACATTCCCGCCATGATTGCCCTGTTGCTTGGCAACGTGAAATTGAATGTTGCGCAGCCTAAACGGTGTGCAGTGTATGTTAATGCTCTGGATGTCCGGCACTCTCCTAGAACAGGGTTAAAGGCTGCAACACGTCGAAAGGAAGGGTGTGCTCGGGAAACATTCAACATTTCCCTGAGCATTCCGGGCTCTTCCATGGTGGCATTTTTCAAAGTTCCAACTGGATTCAGAAAATCACAGGGTAACAGGCCTCCATTTGTGCCCTGCATGAACAAATGGAACAAGCTGACTCATTCCAGCCAGAGTCTAAAATATCTAAAAGATCATCAACTGTAAAGGTTAAAAAATGCAGATCTTGTGCTACTTTTAGCCTAACATGCATAACTCATAGTGACTGTAAAGGACAAAGTAGTATGTCAGACAATCATCAGTGGCCAAATTGGCTGAAAAGGAGGCGTGAATTTATGTCATTATGGAGTTTGCTGTTTTAATGCACATATTTATGTGGTACAGATTTCAAACAAGTTCTAAAATAAATAGAAATATGTATACAACATATGACTATCTCACAAGAAACTTGTTTTGGCTTCTTTGTATGAAGAAAAAACTACAGTGGAACCTCAATTTTTGTCTTAGTCTGTTCTAAAGTGCCTGATGATAAGCAAAATGAATGACAACTGAAGCCAGGTTTCCCATAAGAAGTAATGTAAATCCAATTAATCTTCAAAATATTAACCAAAAGCACATTTTATATAGAATAATGATAGTTTTACATACAGAACGTACAAAACAATAATGATATTAGATTAATGAATATTTAATATCACTCTTATGGGTTTACGCTCTGTTTTAGAGTGTGCCGGTGTGGTCCAGTCAGAAGGCTATGTTTTGTACACTCGTTCCGCACCTGTTTTCAGGTGGTAACATTGTGCGGCGTCGCTTTAGTGTGTGACATACCTCGATGAAAACTGGGCGGATGAATGATAACAGGGACAACATTTCCTTCGAAAAAAGTACGATAACCAGTGTTCCTCTGTATATTCACAAGTTGTGCCAAAACTTTTCATGTCGAAATATATTATTTCTCACCATTTTCACATCTTAATTCAAAATAACTGATAATAAAAAAAGTCAAGTTCTATGATCAGCGGATTGAAAATTTGAATCTGCTGAACATGAAAATGCTGCTTGCCATCTACAGCCGGGCCCTGAAAGAGCAAAATTTGGCTGTGCTCTCTCTGATGGGTAGATTACAATGCATTTACATTACAATGCATTTAGCGGACGCTTTTATCCAAAGCGACTTACAATAGTAGGAAAGTACAAATGCAAAAAATACTAAAGTTAAATAATTAACATTTGGATATTGAATGCTGAGTGCATATCAGTACTCATGGGGAGTATTTGGGATCACTAGAGCAGGTGCTCTTTGAAGAGCTCAGATTTTAGGAGTTTCTTGAACCCAGTGAGGGACACCTCTGCTCTAGTGGTGGTAGGCAGCTTGTTCCACCATCTGGGAACTACTGAGGAGAACAGTCTGGATTGCTTTGTGTGAATGTTAGGCAAAGCAAGGCGAGGTTCACTGGAGGAGCGCAGCGACCGGGCGAGATGACGCTCTCTCCCCATCACTACTACCATGCAATGTCCGCTGGCTCAGGTGTCTGCCAGCTGATTGATTGGCTGTCCAGCGACAATGTATCAGCAGTAGTTTGAAAATAGGTGGTGGCCTGACTTCACATGTTGTGGAGTTTTCACTGCTAGAGTAAGAGACATTACAAGTGAATGGGAAAGTCCGAGTGGATGGCTGGTTTGATTGGCTATCAATACATTGGGGAAAAAGTTGGGTTTAAAAAACAGTCAGGTCTTGGTGTAATAGTTGAAAAATTCTTAGTTACTAATTGAGAAAGTAAGTGATTATTTCAACACAATAATTCAAACTAAAAAATAAGTCATCATTTCATCACAATAACCCTCAAATTCAAGAATTCAAACCAAATTTGAACCAGAAATGGGGAGCACTTGGCAAAAAGGGTTTCAAGTTTGCTGGCTCGGCCTTAAATAATGCACACAGTGATCAATTATGTGCATTATTATCAGCCTTTGGAAACTGAATCATTACAATAATCTCTTCTCAGTATTTCACATTTTGAAGGAATGCACTAGCAAAACAGGAAACAGCTGCAGCCACCACTTTTGTCTTATTATGGAAGCTATAAAGTTTGCAATGGCACAAGGCTTTAGTAAAGCTGCCACAAAGTGTTGTTTTTTAGCACATCTATACATCCTGACATTTTACTCTGAACAATTTATTCTTCTTCAACACATTTAAATGAAATTAACATTACACATGTTCCATTTATCATCTTACACTGGGAACTCGTGCTCTTAATTTGGCTACATGCCAAGTCAGTCACCACAATGAATTTAAACGATGCTACGATCTGCATAATTAAACAGCTTTCCTTCACTGCTGCTGTTGTTCTTATTACGATTGTTTTTATTTTGCTGCTAATTGTTGGATACTTAGGACCAGATTCATAAAACTCAGTCGCAATGGTTTTATACCAGGTCTGTTTTGGTGGCGACCTGTTAGGGAGCCAAAAAGGACATTAAAATAAACCAAATTATAGATTCAAAGAAAAGGTAGTAGTCTATTATTATTTAATAAAAAAGTAAAAGCTAAATAATGATGGATCATATCAATATAATAAGAAATCTAACAATGTCTATTTTTAGAAAATGTGGCAAGACAGAAGAAAATGATTTTATGTCTTACACCAAGGCAGCAAACCTGAATATCTCCTCAATCCATATTTTACCGAGCTACACTTGAAGCCAATGACAAAATGCAAATATAACATTTGCCATGACTCAAACAGATCAAAGTGTGCCTTTTAAATATAACCAGCTAAGCAGACACATGTGTATAATTTGATTGACAACTTGTGTGCCTAAACATGTTTACAAAGAGAAAAAATATTTATTCAATCCACACCTTCCTCTTAGGGCATAATTTGCCGTCAGACTGGCTCAGGTGGTATATTTTGCTGGCCACTGTGCTGCTATTAATCACTCATTACATCAAACAATGGAACATGCAAATGAGGGAAAACTTTGGGAAGCACCATATATCATGCAAATAGCAAAACACGGCAATCCTCATTTTTGATAGAGCAAATGTGTTATTGCGATGATGCAGTGCGTTTTGGAAATCTGGCCCATGGAGTGTTAATGTGAGAGATTAATACCAGAGCCTTTGCTGCACAAGGGTCTGAATGGATTCCGATAGTGGTTGTCCTCCTGCAGCCCCAGCTACTGAATCAGCTGTGTTATTTTTTGCTGCTGGCACCTACTGTATGTGTAAGACACCTGTCACGTTACACCAGCTCCTGGTCTACCCTAAGCTGATTACCTCCGTGTGTTTACAGGCTGTGCTGCTTCTAGAGTGGTGCCATCGCATATAGAATATAATGAGCTGCTTATCAGTAGCCTGGGGAGGCTCTGGCTTGCTCCTCAAAAAGATAATTAAACCAACTCTGCAGAGCTTCTGCTGACTGAAGCTTTTGTACAGTATATATGCATGCGTGCAACATAAACTCAAAGTTCTTTTTTTAAGAGCTATCTTCTGATAGGCTGGCGTGATAGAGATGAATGGAACTCAGTGGTGAATGATATATCGAAAGGCTACCATTTAGTGCATGCATTTTCAGGCATTTCCCATAACCTTTATAGATTTTATTCAGCAACAAACTGCTTAATACTATTAGTAGAAAACAACATTTTGTTAATCTGAGGTGAATGTTTATAGTATGTTCTTGTCTCACTGGTAATCTTGCCTTCAGAGCAGGTTCACTTTAGGTTATTTTGAATTGTTTATTTTGGCAGAGAATTAAATAAAAATCAGGAAATATGGGCCTTGAGTGGCTCAGCAGGCTAAGACGCTGACACTATGACCAGAGGATCGTGAGCTTGAATCCCGGTCATGCTGTTTGCCATCAACAGTCGGGGCCCAAGAGAGCAAAAAATTGGCAGTGCTCTCTCTGGGTGGGTAGATGGCGCTCTCTCTTCCTATCACTCTCACATGGCAATGTCCACTGACTCAGGCGTCTACTGATTGGTCCATTTGGAGCTGGGAACCCTGCGCTTTCCTCTGAGCGCGTTGGCTCCCCAGTGACGGTGAATCAGTTGTAGTTTGAAAAGAGGTGGTGGCTGCATCACTCGCAACAGAGGAGGCTTTTGCTTGTCTTCACCCTATTAGAGTCAGGGACAGTGCAAAGTGATGGAGAGAGTGGATGGGATGGGTTAACTGGCTAATACTACATTGGGAAGTGGATGTGCGTGTGTAGTGAAGGTATTGAGAATGGACGTCACATACATTGAGAGCCTCCCACCTGCAAACAGCTGTACCATTGATGCAAGAGGGGAACAACGATGCCAACAAGTGGTACCTCAGGGCTCTGCTGCAGTTCAAATAAGCCTCCAAAAATACCTTACATCAGTCCACGCCATGTCTCGCTACTGTCATCCGAGCCAAGGCTGGTTATTCTCATCATTAGGTAGGTTGTCATGATATTCTGATATGACTATATATTTTGCATAGCATCGTTTCAGTATTAATCACTGTTCTACACTCGGTATTGGTGAGGAAGACGACATTCTGGCACGGTGACAACTGTACTGGAACGGAAAACTTACACTAGTGTGCAGACTGACACATCAGTCACTGTTTTTACACAGGGGACATCAAACAACATGTCGTTACATAACAGAGTCAGCCAGCTGCATATGGGGACCAATCTGCACTGTTGAGCTGCCAGTGGCTGCTAACGCAGGTTTGCATTTGCTTGCTGATCATGGAAGAACCACAGTGATGGTCCCCACTAACCGTTGCCATGGAAACCCCCTCCCTTTCCCTCAGTCCCTCTCGTAAAAAGTCCATGTGAATAGGATATAAGGCCACAGTGCTGGAACAGCCCTCCGCGCACAGAGGCAGCGACCATAGGCAAAGTGCCTGAGCGTAACACACAGCCAATTACTTCAGAGCTCCCTGCTGTAGACATGCTCATTTATGGTTAATGAATTGAAGTAAGCATGAATATTTAACCATATTTTACCCCTAACACATAGGCAGCTCCAGAGGTGCTGTGATCTAACAATTTCGTTTCTTCAAAGTCTACGTGCATCAGTTCCATGGGGGATACTCGGCGTAGAGTACCATCGAGTTTAAAGGTGAAAGAAAGAAAAAAGAAAGAAATGAAGACAGAAATCATATACATTACTGCTCAAAAGTTTGGTATTACTCATTAACTTGAACATTTTCTATGAAAACACTTTTATTTCAGAAAGTATTTGATATTTTATGTCTGGAGACTATGATAAAGTCCACAAAGGCTGCTAATCCAGATACTCAATCTTCCATGGACGAAGGGTGAGATAAGAGAGTGTTACTGCTTTTTAGCTCTGTTTTTTCGCCCACAAGTTGATGAGAAGGAGTTTACAGGCTGTATTACAGGCATCGAGGCACATAGGAATATCTGGGATATGCTTTGATCTATTTCACCTGTTCTTGTATCTCACAAAGACCACTTTTCACCCTGTTGATGAAAACTTTGTAAGCAGGCTTATTAATGGTACCAAATCAACCACCTGCACTTTAGCTCCACTGTCTACCCTCCTGGTTAAAGGATGTCATTCACTGCTTTGTCCATTCATTATCAAGATTATCAATGTTTCTCTCAGCTCAAGTCTTCTTCCTCCTAACTTAAAATTGGCTGCCATTATTCCAGACCTGAAGAAGCCAGAACTTGCCCCTGATCTGAAAAAAACTCCTGTCCTATATCCAACCTCTTTCCTTAGTAAGATACTACAAAACACAAGTCTCTGTCCAACTCAAAGAGCACCCTACCTCAAACAACTTTTTGATATATTTCAGTCCAGTTTCAGAGCAAACCATAACACAGACTGCTCTGGTGAGGGTTATGAATGATATGATGCTGGCAGCCGACTCGGGTCTAGCGAACAATCTTGTTCTCCTGGATTTCGCTGCAGTGTACGATACAGTTTGTCAGAATACACTGCTGCACAGCTTGGACACCTGTCCTGGTATCATTGACACAGTAATTTCGATCATGTCTGACACGGAACAATTTATTCTTCTAGGCAGCATCAGGTCAGATACTTCATCTTTCTTTTATGGTGTCCCTCAGGGTTCAATTCTTGGCCCTCATCTTTTTTTTTATCACTTACATGCTTCCATTTTTGATATTTTCTGACAACATGGCCTTGATGGCTATGAGGATAATACTCAAATTTAAATCTGCACCAAGCCCTCTGACACACTGCCTCCTGACTCATTGATTAGCTGCCTGGATGATATTAAAAATTGGATGGCTAAAACTTCCCTTAAATTAAATAATAACAAATCTGAAGTCATTCTTATTTCATCCCCTTCCACTTTTAAGAAAATTGGTCAACCCACACTATCTATCCTGGGATTCATTACATTCTCTGTGGCCCAGATCTGTAACCTCGGGTTTATCTCGGATTCTACACTTTCTCTGGAGGCCCACATTAATAATATAACTAAAATTGCCTTCTTCCACCTTAAAAACATTGCCAGACTGCATCCTCCTCTACATGATTCTGTAGCTGAAACCCTTATTCATGCCTTCATTACTGAGTATCTGGAGCAGAGGAATTTGTGGATTTTATCAGTCTCAAAACAGCTAGACAAAAAGAAAAGTTAGCTGGGAATAAAAAGTGTGTGCTGTCACAAAATATTATAGTCAAGTTCAAACTTTTGAGTTGCAGTGTATAATACATATAGATTTACAGTATTTCAACCAAGTATTAAAATGTGATACATAGTATCACAAGTATACTAATACTTAGAGTTGATTAGTATAATGAGTTGACATCCAATCGGCTGTTTTTACAATGCAGTTTATGAAGTTACTATATACTGAATGCTGTTTATAGGCTGTTCATAATGAGAGGGCATGATACCACTTTTTCTTTTCCAATACTGATACTAACACTGAAAATGTGATTATTGGCTGATACCAATATTGATCCAATATTTTTGATCTTTAAAAACTACAAACTTTAAAAACCTTTTTTTTTTTTTATTAATTGACATGTAACCTCCTTCCTCAGGTCCTTGAGTGGACCAGACACAAACGTCAAGCAAACCAACTTGTTTTACATTTTAAATTCCTGTAAACAAATAAAAATATTTTGTCCATGTGTTCAGTTAATCAGGGGTGATGAGAAAGCGAAGGAAGGCTGCAGCTACAGCTATACAGACCTCCTCACAAAGACGATCGATCTGAGTCAAAACTCACTGCTCAACATCAACTCTGATTTTTTTTTTTATAATCTACAAATTCCACAACTAAAAATTGCAGTCTAGACACAATAAAATGTTATAATTTTAACTAGCATGCTCACCCTTGATGATGAAATTCTGTGCTGGGTTCAGGTTGGTACAACTTGCACATCCTCATCAACATCAATGTTATGAAAGAAATATAATAGTTGGATCCTCAAATGACCCCAAAAATTAGGCAAAAGTGGCATTTATGGCCAGTGTGAAAAGGAGTTAAAATAATATCTAAAAGTGGACTGTTAAGCTCTTAACTACCAAAATACTCTACAACTCACTCACAGGAAAAAAAAATACAAAGCTAACAAAGTTACAACAATGTGTGCTAGCTCAGGATAGATCTGTTACAGGATTGAACTAAATTCATTTGTTTTACAGATTTGTCATTTTTATCTATGAGTGGTCTTTTTAACAATGCATGCAGTTGTTGACAACACTCAGAACTCTCAGAAACAAGACAAAGAAAACGCAGTAAAACAATCATTTCAATCACTGAACCACTGCTGTGGACTGACACTGAGACATGGAATGATACATCACTGATTCATACCATTTCACTAGTCCAACTGACATTCAAATTCCAGGCACCAGGGCATATTTTGAAATGTTCTCCAAGCTATTTTTCCGCCTAATGCACGATTCAGAACCATCAGTGCTTCAGTGAGCAGTATCACTCTGACAGTGGCCTCTGGCTGGCCAAATTTGACCATATTCAGGCAATTTACGCTGAAAACCCATCAACATCATCCTGGGCTTCACGTACCTTAACAAAAGCTCTCCAAGGTTGGAGAGGCCAGACAGTAATTCGTTTTTCCTGCCTCTAATGAGACTATATTTAAGTGGAAGATAGCACAGAACAGAACAGGCAGATAGAATGAGGCACTTAGTGAGCTTCAGTAGAACCCAAACCTTCCCTCGTACACTTGCTACGCTGCTTCTGCAGTCTGCAGAGGGATTCGTTCACTACATTAATGGAGCTCAGGTTGCTTTTTTATAACTAAATTCATGTAATCATGAGTCTAGGTCAAAGGCTAACAATTAGATCAGACTTCTAATGCAGGCACTTGCCATAATCCATGCATCTCAGTATGAGGCTGATAGTATGCTTGATAAAGTTATATCTGTGAAAGACTGAAGAAATATTTTAATCATTTGTAATGTACAATGTACAATGTAATGTAATCATTTAATGATTTAATCATTTGGTCAAACCCCATTTTTTGGTCAAAAATAACCTGTTTAATTTGGTCAAAACCCAACTTTTCTCTTCCCAGTATAGAACATGTCGCTATTTTTATTATTTTACAGCAGGGGTGCACACACTTTTTCAGCCTGCGAGCTATTTATCTAATAACTAAGTCAAAATGATCTACCTACTATAAAAATGTAAGACATATATTTATTTATAAATATACTGACAATTTATGTGTACAGTGTATGCTGGTGTACCTTGAATAACTACATGAACCCATATTACACACAACTGTGTACATGTTTTGTCATTAGCCTACTTTACTCTGATGACTTGCACTGAATGGAATCAGTCAGGGATGCATAGTCTGGACAGTAGTTGCTGATAGCCAGCCTCAAGCAAACCTCCAAATGATCATCAGTCATGGTGGAACAATACTTGGACTTAATGATCTTCACGTGTGAAAAGGCTGAAGCCGAATAATGCAATCAAGGCAAACACACTTAAACAATGACAGTAAAAAGTCCTCCACTCTGTATGGAAATGGTCAGTTTTAGGTTTCTTACACAAGCAGAACAAACATACATGTTAAGAACACTTACAGTGACAGGTGAACATGGACTGCAGGCTAACTTGAAAAAAGCTGGTTTACAAGTCCAGACGCTGTTTTATGAAGCGATAGCGGAGACGGCCAATCACACGTTAGCAAGAAATGGCAGAGCCAATCGAATGAGCTTGTGGGCGGTCTAAAGTGAAACAGGATTTTCAGATTGAGCGGCTTGGAATCCCGCTGGGTCCTAGTGCTCGACCAGTCTCCCTGTATGTCAATCAAGTGAGATGTTTTATAGCGAGGACATATGATAGGCTGACGTCTATTTTTTTAAATGCCATGCGATCTACCCACACTACCTTTGTGATCGACCGGTAGATCATGATCGACGTATTGTGCACCCCTGTTTTACAGTGTCATATCAGAATATTATCACCATAAACCATGATTTTGCTTCACAGGCCTAGACATAACAGTATTTGCTCAATGGTGATCCCTGACACTTCCCTTATTGTTCCCATGCTCAAACAGAGGTTAACTGGTCCACTGTGGACACTGATTGCTCTGTTCCACTCTCCAGACTCAGCATTCTCTTCTGGCATCAATGGCCCTTGGGGTACCACTACTATGACACTGAGAGGCACTTAAAGTACAAGAAGTTCATTCTGAGTACACCTTGACTACAGTGGATCTAGAACATCCCAGAGTTACCAGTTTATGAGGTGCTACCACAGTTTGCCTTGTACCCTATTATCACGGACATCAGTCAAAGCACTCTGATACAACAGATTGGTGTGCTCCCTTATTTATACATGCAACAAGCCCTGTGATATCCCAGGCTGAGTCCATTCCAAACCAAGGGGTGGTCATAATATTGGGACATGACTGTATATTTTGATGCTATACATATTGCTGCTGTCACATTTGCTGCTTTGCTTGCTGAACAATTTCAGCAGACTCAATACTACTTTATTTTTTCTAAAGTACAGAACAAAACACTTTAAGCCACCCTCCCACCAGCTTTAGATATACAGCCCTCCATGAAAGAACAGTGATTGTTTCTAAGCAAAAGCTCTGAAAGCTGTTAGAAGCTCAAACAACTCTGCTGGCATTCACGCAGCTGTTATTTCATCAAATTGCGCTGTAAAAATCTAAGCATATCTTCAAATAATGTTTCAAAAATTGAGCATTTTTCCTTATTATTAAGGAAATCTGCTTGTTGTGGTACTATTCAGATGCCAACTAGAAGACTGAATGAGCAGTGCAACTTTGCAACCTTAAAGAAACTCTGGAGAAGCAGCAGTGAAACAATTACAGCTTCAGGATATCCCCTTTCTTTTAGAACAATCCCCTCTGTCGAATGGATCTATGGCCTTTTCTTGGTGACTCATCCTGAATCTAATTCTGCTGCTCTATTGATCACTCCTCAGCCTGAGAAACTACACGCTGAGAAGTCGTCTTGACTTCAGAAATGAGGGCAGTTGTTCAAAGCAATTTAATCAACACCGAGTTGCTCTCTTGTCAATCAGAGAATAAAGCATGGATCAAATCAAGGCACATTTCCAAAAGGAAGAAATCGCTATTCGGTTTTAAGAGTGTATTATTATTATTATTATTATTATTATTATTATTATTATTATTATTATCAGGGTTCCTACAGCTTAAGGCAAGTAAAATTCAAGATGTTTTAAGACTTTTTAATGCCACTTGAAATTATATTTAAGACCAATTTCGCAAGAAACCACCACATTATTTACATAATGTTAGCAACATTTTTACCCAAATGTTTATTTTAACATAAAACATGGATGTTTGTAACATATCCATGGTCCCTAACACTGCAGTGTCTAGCCACTAATCGTGCAACGGTCACTAACACTGCAGCATGTAGCCGCTAATTGTGCGACAGTCCCTAACACTGTAGCATGTTGCTGCTAACTGGGTGAAGGTCCCCAACACTGCAGCGTGTAGCTGCTTAACTGTGCGACGGTCCTCAACACTACAGCATGTAGCCGCTAATTGTGCGATGGTCCCTAACACTGCAGCAAGTAGCCACAAATTGTGTGATGATCACTAACATTGCAGCATGTAGCCGATAACTGTGCGAAGGTCCCCAATACTGCACTGTGTAGTCGCTAATTGTGCGATGGTCCCTAACACTGCAGCATGTTGCCGATAAGTGTGCGACAGTTCCCAACACTGCAGCGTGTACCCGCTAATCGTGTGGCAGTCCCCAACACTGCAGCACATAGCTCCTAATTGTGCGAAGGTTCCTAACACTGCAGCATGTAGCTGCTAATTGTGGGACGGTTCCTATCACTGCAGCGTGTAGCCGGTAATTGTGCAACAATCCCTAACACCATAGCGTCTAGCTGGTAATTATGTTACAGTCCCTAACACTGCAGCTTGTAGCCAGGAACCCTGAATATTAGTAATAATAATATTCAATGATCAAAACTATGGAAAGGGGCAAGATTTATGCTTGGCACACTAGGCCTGGGCCATGGTGCACTGTATCAGCAATGACAAGCAAAATGATGACAGTGTTTCAAAGGTGATGATCATGGTTTTGAGATGGAGAAATGACAAAGAACCAGGGACCAATAATTTCATTTTCAACAGCAGACTCAATAATGTTAAATAAAGTGTACATGTAATGTCTTTATTCCTTTCCACTCTAAAAGCAGAGGGCTATGATAGGATACTAAGAAGTTGCGAGTTTAGAGCAGCTCTTAGCTGGGGAGTTCCTCAAGAGTCTGAGGAAAATGATCTGTATTGACAGTTTAAGCGCCATGGAAGCTTAAGCAAAAGTCTACAATAAAGACTTAATGCTTCGTACCTCAGCCGATAACACTACGTCATTCATTCATCCGGTTCCCTGGGCCTGGATTTAATCTCTTCCTATAAAGCTGCATACTACAATTCATTGTTCAATTACCCTGTATTGAATATCCGAACGTTGGAGTAAAATAAAATTATTCTCTTGCTCTTGTTAGTGAGTCTTTATTGCATAACTGATAGTTCAGATGAGTTGAATGTAAACCGTCTACAACTGCTGAATTCCAGAGTAACTTCACTATAATGTTGGACAATGCCTTTTAGGATGTACGGCTTGTGAATAGAAGTTAATAAAGTCAAGTGGAGCTTTATTCTATTGAAAATGAAAGTTTCTCAACTTTAACAACGGAAATTCAGTTCAAAGTCAGTCTGGAGGAATTTCATATAACAATGGAAAAATCCATCCATCCATCCATTATCACACCCACTTAATCCTTATCAGGGTCGCGGTTAGTCTCCTACCCCCTCACTGGGCGCAGGGCATTACACTATTCAACTAAGCCCAGGACAGGGCGCCAGTCCATCGCTGGGTGACACACACACACATACCTATACATACAATTTTTAGAGTACCCAATCCACCTGATCTCCATGTTTTTGGACTGTGGGAGGAAACCGGAGACCCCGGAGGAAACCCACGCAGACACGGGGAGAACATGGAAACTCCGAACCCAAGACCTCAGTGCTAAGAGGCGAACGTACTAACCACTAAGCCACCGTGCCGCCTGTTATGGAAAATATCTCTCATAATAGTATTATAAACAAAGGTAAGCCTATCAACATTTCCTAATTCTATGTAGAAATGTTCTACCATCAGGAAAATGTAATACGAACCCATAAAATTTAGTAATGGCAAGATTCAATATTTCACATCATTGTTGACTTGGGTTAATGCCAGTCTTAATGTTTTGTTTACCAATATTGGTTTTCGCCAAGTGTGAGGCATAAACCAGTGAAGGTGTTTTTAGAGGTACACAGCAAATCTGCCAGTGTTAAATCAACACTATTAGAGTTAAATTAACACTGAGAGTGTTACATTTTGACACCCTTGGTGTTAATTTAACTCTAATAGTGTTGATTTAACACCGGCAGATTTGCTGTGTACCTCTAAAAACACCTTCACTGGTTTATGCTTCACAGAGAGAGAGAGTATACATACACAAAATACATACACCTTATGTTTATTATTGTTGAGGTAGCCGTTGGTCATCCAACTTCTGGGTACATTTAACTTCCGAAATGCTGTGACAGACTACAGTATGGATATGCATAAATCTGAATTCTGGCCGAACCATTCCTGTGAAAGAGACATTCAGATACTCAGTTCAGAAAGCTGAATTTCAGTTCACACCCACAGGCTTTGCTAGTGACGAGGAGAAAAATGAAGCACAAATTACAAGGGAAACATTGTATTTCTAGTCATGGATGGAAAATTAAGCTCTTTGCCGATTTGCCCAACAAAAAGTGATAAAGGCCAGTGAAGCACAAGCTGTCAGGACTAACCCAAAGCTCTGGCACTGAGGAGCATCTCTCAGCACAGCCATTCAGCTGGCACATTCTGTCTGGAGAGAGAGAGAACGGGAAATGAACGCTGGGGACATGAGAAAGGGAAGAGATCAACTGGAGAAAAACTGCTGATCCAAATCCATAGAGACACAGGCTTGACAGTGAGAGGATTCAGTTGAACTGCGCTGCCATTTGGAAAGCCACTGTATACAGTACTGGAGGCTTTCAATTTGATATTTCCTTCGGGCCAATTTACTTCACACAGTTTAACTGTAAAGGGATGATTTCCCAGATTCTACTGCATTGCTTATAGACATGCAACTGGCAGCTTTGGTTGAGGAAAATGCTATCTGGTTGCCACATAAGGACACTGAAATAAAACAGCTTCTAAAATTTAATACAATCTGTGCTGAATCCATTTCTCTGACCACTCTGTTGACCTCTGGGGGGGCAATTCCCTTAAAGCAGAATGACTTTATTGCTCTACTGCTTTTGTTTACATCGTGACTTTACTGTTCTGTTCATTTCCTTTTTGGCCATTTTGAATCATACTGAGCCCCGAGACATATAAGGACAGAAGGATTTGTTATGCAACTTAAAATTTGATCTGTCATTGCCGATTGTTTTCATGAAGCCGCAGGATATCTTCTGCCTGACAGTGGAAAGTGTTCGTAATCCATGTCACAGGCTCCTGAGCAGGATGACTAAGAACAGCAACTCCACCCACATAGTGAAATCTGGCTAGTTCACCGACACCTGCAATGAAACTAATAAAACACTGCTGAGAAATGCTGCCCAAGGGTGGAGTAGCAAACAGAATTCCCAATCACGAACACACCGTTAAAAAGATATCTTAACAAGCAGGGCTGACGTCTGAGTGTCAAGAAAGCATCTCTTTTGTGAGTAAACAGTCTATTTGGGTCTACATCAATAAAACTGACAGGTCAATGTATTTTTATCCAAATCCAAGAATAAACACCCTCCTACCTTAGTGCAGTGGTTTTCAAACATGGAGTCATGGTCAAGATCCTGAAGACAGGAATTTTCCTTTAAAACACTCCATATAATTGATATCACATTGTTATTATAAGCTATGGGCTATAACTAGCACTAAATAGCATTCTCATAATTAGCATGATAAAATCTTATCTCAATATAAAAAAAAACCATTAAAACTTATTTCTTTACTTTAGCATTTAATTAGTATGCCATTTATTTATTTATCTTAATTTTATTTTTATTTTTTTATTGTCTCCCTTGTTTTTTAAACTCTAACATTACTTTTACTTTATTATTATATTTTAATTTTTTTTATCTTGTGCATTTAATTTTTTTTATCACTTTATCCTTTTTACTTTATTTGCTTAATTTTGCTTTAACATTTTTAATGTATGTGTCAGATTGCTCTGGGATGGAGGAGACAGACTGCAGCAGGGATCCAAAAAATGTGATGTCCAAAACAAACAAAGACCATGGCTATGACGTTTAAAAAAACATCTACTCTTGACTGTGGAGACGACACATGAAATGGTAGCATACAATGACAGACAAAGACTTTGGAACACTGGGAAGGCTTTATAGTAACATAAATCAGACAGATAATAAGACAGCAGGGCTGAACAATGACTTGACGTAACTGGGGGTGGAGACATGACGAGACACGTGGACAACGTAAACAAACAGAGAGCACATGGCAAATGGAAATGTAATCAGAAACACAGCACAAATGTAACTATGAGGCATGGGGACAGGGACAATGCAGAGGTGGGAGGGTTACAGTATGAAAGGTGCTACATAAATAAAGATTATTATTATTATTATTATTATTATTATTATTATTATTATTATTATGAGTTTGTTAATAAGTGAAGTCATCTAAAGTGAAGTCTTTTGATTGGCAAAGAAAGATCACTTAATAAGCAGTTAATTAGCTAGCTAGCTAGGTTAAATATCAACACAACAGCTGTCTGAATGGCTGCTTATGTTCCCTTTGTTATTCTGCTGTTTTCATGATCTTCATAGTTTGGTTATTACATTTCTCCTCTCTTAAGATGAGAAGCAAATATAGGCTAAAACTAATGTTAATTGGTGGAATAAGACTTTTAATTACTTAATTTATTGATTTCTTGTGATTACAGATGTAACTAAAGTGCATAAATTATGTCAAGTGTGTAAAAGCACGCGTTTCAAAACATAAAGTCAACCTAAATAAAGAAACTGTATTTTTGCACACACCCAGCTGCAGCCTATATCTGTAGGCATTTTACTTATAACAAGTAATCTTATCAGAACACAGATAAGTCTACACATCCGTGCTCAATAGTGATTTAATCTAAGCCTGACAGAATATTATTACAGTATTATAATCAAATGCTGGGGTGCATACTGTGTCATGTCGCATCTAGTAGAGTTGAGACACACCACTGACAGGCTCCAGTAATTTAACATGTATTATTAAATTTTAACCCTTACAAGTCCATAGTTATTCTTTCATTTTCACTGTGTGTCAACATCACTGTATATGTAATTGTTTGAAATAACTTGCACAAATGAAGCATTAAGATATTAATTGCTTCATTTACATTTGATATACATTCTTTATTGGTCAAAAACCAGAGAATTGAACCAAAAATAGTAACATTCTGCCATCACTCCTTGAGCTGAGGGCAACAGGCAATTAAGCTTTTTGGCCAATTTCATGCACAAATTAGGATGCAAGTATGAACATAATTCATTAACACTACTGTATCCCTGAATTTTTTTATAGTATTTTTGTTTTGATGGCTCTACCATTTTAAATTCCAGTCAATCTCAAGCAGCTGGCCTTAGTAAATGTTATTGATAATTTCAGGTGCATTGTGAGTGCATATTGCAGCCACATTAAGGCCCATTTTGTGCTGTGTTTGCACTCAGACATACATGAGGACTTGAGGTCTGACCAGTTTGCAGTATTTGTTAAGCCAAACCAAACTAAAGAAAACAGTTGTATTCAGTCTCTTTGAACTTGAATATAAAAAATGCAATTAAGAGGCAAATACACATGAGCTTTGAAAGATATTGTGAAGAACAGTACGAGCACTGACTGTTGATCTCTGAAGGTTCTTTGTAAACCTTAGACTTTCATGATAATTAGTTTAGTGTCAAATGCAATTTTTCCTTCTCCTGAAAAGTTTTTTTTAAACAACAGCAATGTGCTGTCTTGAACATTTTAAAAGCTTTTATGCGTCAATCTTTCACTCTGTATATTTTTTCACAAATTGCTCTTAAAAATTACTCACAGATTATTTCAAATAACCTTTATGTTAATGATAAAGCACGCTAGATTTTAAAAGTCTAAATACAGAACCCTGTTTATGGAACTCGCATGAAGAGACAAGCGGAGAGCATTTCTCTCTTCAAATCATATTCAATTAAAATGTTTTATCCTTCATGTATGATCCAGTCTTCTTGGAGAAGGACTCGAATCACAGTGACCAAGTAATCTGTATGATAGAGATTAGGCCAACTAGTGAATCTCCAAAAATGTGAATATCATGAACATTTTAATTTGTGTTCATCATTTCATTAAATAAAAGTAAACTGTTTTCATATTTTATATTTATTATACATGTTCTATATTTATTACACATAGTTTATATTTATTATACATGTTCTATATTTATTACACATATTTTATATTTATTATACATGTTCTATATTTATTACACATATTTTATATTTATTATACATGTTCTATATTTATTAAACATATTTTATATTTATTATACATGTTCTATATTTATTATACATATTTTATATTTATTATACATGTTCTATATTTATTACACATATTTTATATTTATTTTACATGTTTCAAGCCATTTTTGTTTTGTTTTAATGTTGATATGGTTTGAAAAGGACTTTTCTCAAACTTTAAATGAAATATTCTTGTCATGCAGCCTGTCAGCTCTGCCACTCACCCAAACTCCAACTCCCAGAATGCACCCATCGAGTCTTCGGTGCCATTAACCAATCAACACTCAATTAATCACTCTCTGGAATATGAAAGCAGCTCACCTGTTGCTCATTAGGACGACCTTATATAAAATCTGCTTGTTCTCACTACAGTGCAAAGTATTGTTTCGTTCTGCAGCATACTAAGCATACTTATTTTGCTTCTCGGATTTTGACCCTTTTTCTAGTTTTCTGACTTCGTCCTTGCCTGCCCATTTTTGCCTCTATATAATTTGTTATTAACTCTGGCTGTCTGTGTATGCTGTTTATGGATTACTGCAGTGCTCTGTTCACCTGTGATTTGACCTTGGACTGTTTTCTGACCTTGAGTTTTTATTGCCCATTTTATTACAGTAAAATACCTTTTAAAAACCTTTTTACCTTACCATGTTTGTCTGCCGTCTTTCTGATCACTCCTCTTTCTGACAATTCTAATAATTTGAAATGATGGATTTCTCATTTTTATTAGCTATAAGCTATCAAGATAAAAGCATTTACAGATAGACATCTTCACCAAGAATAATTATTCATTAATTATTCCAAATAAAATAGAAAAACTAGAAGTAGTACCTATGGATAAGTTTTTTTTCTTTAACAAACTATTTATATTTGCTGTAGCTGAAACTTGGAAGCATCTTTAACTATCTTTATTTTTGACAGTTATGTGTAAAATGTCTCATTTAAAAAATAAAAAAGGAGCGAAAGCCTAAGCACCATCTTTTGCACAGTGTAAAAATAAATAGATCATAAACTTTTTCTTAAGAAGTGTATATATGTATCTACTGCTGCTTAACATAGTATTAAGATGCCAGAAGTGATACTTATACTGCTTATGTAGATACAAATGTCTTCAAGCACCATTTGTTTATGTTAAGAAAATAGGTGCACCTAGGTCACTTTAAGAGCCAAACAGCTCAGGTGCAGGTCTGGACAGGTTTTAAGGAGTTCAGAGTGAGTGGCAGTAAGATACTGGTAGCAACACAGTTTTCTTACCGTGTGTAGCGTGACGATTTGCATTGCATCTTATATTTGGAACAACCTAACCATGATTTAAAAGTTTTATTTTTATTTTTTATTTCACGTGTCCAGTATGGAATAACCAACATTTGTTTTTATTTATCCTTACACAGTGTTCTTTGGAGTGTTTCTCAGAATAACCCAGACACGAGTAGAGAAGTTGGCTGTGTGCTTGAGAGTGGCCGAGGCGAAGTTGAGAAGAGCTGCGTATGCACAGTTGAAATTCTAAGTTGGCTTGCCTTTTTCTTTTATTACGGGTAACAAGCAAATGCCCACGTTATGATAACCGTGCATTTTAATACCATGATATACTGTGAAACCGGTTATCGCTGCAACCGTAAGTACAGTACAAGACCAAAACCAAATTTACTGACTTCAAATAACAGAGATGAGTGCAGCACATAAAGGAATGGATTTCCAAGCAGTAATAATCTAATATTCACTGTGAAGTACGTCGCTCCATCTATGATGTTAATAAGTGTATATCTAGGGAGATCCAGTTTTCTAGATACATCTTTGAAATAAGTGTTTTATGTTGCTGTGAATAAAGCACAATTTCACTCTGACATTTAAAGTATCCTGCACCTTTCTCTTAGCTTTCAATGCCCTGTAACAGGGTCACTCTTATTTTATGAATGAGATTGCAGAGCAAACATATTTCCACAAGGTTTACTAACATCTCAACAATGTACCTCATTGCCACAATTTTTGAATAATGTCCACTCATTGCACCTCAACATCGGTGTAAAAAATAAAGAATCTGAAATAATACAACTGTTAAAGCAACAAGTCAGTAGGGTTCAGAAGAGGGTGGAAATGTATAATGAGTACAACTTCTAGGCCCCTCCCCCGTCATCTCTGCTGTGCTACAGCCCTACCTTTAAAACCTCTCCCAACAGAAGATACTAAGCTTGACTGAGTGAGATGCACAGGTAAAGATGATATGTGAGGCAGGTGGGTTTTTGTGCATGTGAACAAAAAGTAACCGATACTTTAGACACTCCTCCTGATTCTGATGTTGTTTTCAATGGGTGGAGGTGGATTCTTCTGTGTGGCATTAGCGGCAATATTCCCAAATGCAACTTTAAAACATACCCAGATCTGCTCCTATCCAAATCTAAACACCCATAATTAGTGCTGAGTGGTACATCAGTTCGCAGGGAAAATATCCTTAACATGTCCGGAACCCAGAGCGGTGGTAAATTGTTTCACTGGGGATGTTTTACATTGCTGCACCACTAAACATGCAAGGAACAGAGCACAAGTATTGGTGGAGTTGTTGAGTGTGGTGAAAATGGACAGGGGAAGTTTTGAACCAGAAGTTGTATCAGTTTTTGAAGTAGAAGATGATGACCAAGAAAAACTTATTCCAACAAAAAGAGCTGTGTCAGATGTCTGGAGGTACTTCGGGTTTAAAAGGTCGGACGTGGACCAAACAATTGCTTACCGCAAATGCCGTCGAGCTAAAGTTGTTGCTGGAGGTGGTAACACAAGCAATTTGCTGCACCACTTTAACCGCAAACATGTTTTAAAGCACCAAGAATGCATGAAACTAAAACCAGCCCAGTATTCACCATCAGGTAAAACTGATAAAAATGGCCCTGAGTGGCTCAGCAGACGCTGACACTATGACCAGAGGATCGTGAGTTCGAATCCTGGTCATGCTGTTTGCCATCAACAGCCGGGGCCCAAGACAGCAAAAATTGGCAGTGCTCTCTCTGGGTGGGTAGATGGCGCTCTTTCTATCTCCTTATCACTTTCACATTACAATGTCTGCTGGCTCAGGCGTCTACTGATTGGTCCAGTCGAGGCTGGGAACCCTGCGCTTTCCTCCAAGCACGTTGACTCCCCAGTGATGGTGTATCAGTGGTAGTTTGGAAAGAGGTGGTGGCTGCATCACACGCAACGGAGGAGGCTTTTGCATGCCTTCACCCTCCTAGAGTCAGGGACAGTGATGGAGAGAGACCCCTAGCAGATAGGATGGGTTAATTGGCTACTACCACATTGGGAAGGGGAGAAAATTGGCAAAAATGAAAAAAACTGATAAAAATAAAAGACAGGCGAGTCAGACATCACTTATTGAAGCCTTTGCTAAAGGTACTCCCTACAACATAAAAAGTAACCAACTCCACCCATCCATCCATCCATCCATCCATCATCTCACGCTTAACTGTGTCCAGGTCACGAGGGTAACAAACCCAAGCAAAGTAGACCAGGCATTCCTCTCCCTAGCCACTTCTTCCAGCTCATATGGGGAGATTCCAAGGTGTTCCCAGGTAGGGCTGCCATGATTAGTCGACTAGTCACGATTATGTTGACTATTAA
>BRDA01002450.1:103835-121252 GCA_036984385.1 Crenuchus spilurus
ATTCTTATGAGGAAAATGCATCCAGCTAACGAGCAAACCAGCTAACGAGCTCAGCTCCTGCACGGATTAAACTCGTAAGTAGGGTTACCACTGTAATGGGATACCTAGTTGCTTAAACTAAACCAGCTACTCCCCTGAGAGATATTCCACAAAGCAGCATTTCTAAGTTAGCCTTAGCGTAAAGCTCAGTGATGAGAACTTTCCAGCATCAAAGTCCTCTTTACCTATCAGACAGCTTCGATTTTGGGCTTAACTTACCTGGCTAAACGGAGAAATCCTGCTTTGTGAAACAACCTAAAGAATGGCAACCAAGCCTGCAGAATTTACATAATAGAACATGGACACTTCTCTTTGATGGTTCTCGAAAACCAATTGAGAACAAGTGATGGAGCTCTATTAGGCAGTCAGATTTTTAAGGACATTTCTGTTTTTACTGGAGTCAGATTAAGATTTTAAAGGTTATTTTAAATGTTATAGCATTCAACTATCTTTACACTGGAATTTATTTACATGAACATAGGTCATTACAAGAAAATCATGTAGAATTACTGCATCTTTTTGCTGCTTCTTTCACAAAATAAACCTAGAATAGTCTGGATAGATTTTAAAAAATTGAGTAATTTAACATGAACCTTATACCTGTAATATTCATCAGCTGCAGAAACAGTACCATTCACATGAATGCTTGGTCAGATTATAGATAATATGTGAATAATAAATCTATCAATACCATACATATGCATGTAAATGCAGTTTAATGCTGCATTTTACAATATAACATAACTAGCTGCTCTGCTTCATTGTCATAATAACAGACTACAGTGTATGATGTTGCCTGTATCACCACAACACAACCATCAGCTTAACTGAACAAATTCTAGTTTAATTTGTACACCAATCTGTTCAATGTCTTACCAAAGCACGTTTTAACTGTGGCTCACTGCAGCACTAGAGCTATGATGAAGATGACCACAAGGGTGCTCAAAGTTTGGGTTCAGACCAGGGTCACCCAACAAAGGGTATGTAACATTAATGTGGTATGTGTGGTACTACAGATTCCCTGCCATACAACCCAATAATACAATAAAGAGCAGACTCTCCACCTTACTGACCACAACGATGGTAGAGAATCTGATAACAACCTTAAGCTGCAGTTTTATTTCAAATAAAAACAAACTGTTGTTTAATGACTTGTACTTCATCTCTTCATACATTAGCCTTCTTCATCCATCATTTAACAACTTATACATATTGTAATTTTACGCCCTGTAAGCAAGCAGTTAAGAAAGGGTTAAATCTCAAGGCTCTACAGCTTCACAACATTAGCATGGTTAGCATGGGCTGTGGACTAATATAAATACAGTGGAACCTCGGTTATCATTTGCCCTGGTTAACATACAATTTGGGTATCGATGACTTGTTTTCAGGGAATATATTGTCCCAGTTATTGTTCATCTGCCCGGTTTTCATCGCCGTGCCCATGTGACTTGATGGAAACTTCGCAAAAACAAAGCATCCACCTACATGTTCATCACTTATCCACGTTCTATGTTTCTCTGACTTGGTTTATCGTTGATAATGCTCAAAACAAACAAAATCATGTCACACTAAAACGACGCCGGACAGTGCTACCACCTGAAAATGGGTGCAAAAACAAATAGCGGCCGAGAACAGGTGTACAAAACATAGCCTGACGAACGGACCGCACTGGCACGCTCTTAAACAGAGCGTAAACCCGTTAGAGTGATGTTAAATATTAATGTATCCATTTAATTAATATTTTGTAATTATTTCTCATTGTTTTGTATGTAAAACTATAGTTATTATATATAAAATGTATTTTGTTAATATTTTGGAGTGTCTGTTGTGAATGAATTGGATTTATATTATTTCTTATTGGAAAGATGGCTTCAGTTATTGTTCGTTTTGGTTGTCATCAGGCACTTTAGAACGAATTAATGATGACAACTGAGGTTCCACTGTACATTGTTACAAAGTGACAAAAAGTGCAAGCATCCTTCCATCAATGGCAAAATGATAATATTATAAACTTATCATTTAGCTAAGAGTCCTCAGATTCCTCTCGTCTACAGAGTGAGTCTATGAATTCAATAACGCTAATGAAATCATTTAACTACAGAAAACAGCTAGCTAGTTTGAATTGTTTTATACTTAAATATTTAACTGGTGTCTCTTTAAAACTTCTTGGATTACAGCTAAAATGTATATATACAAAGAAAAATACAACACTAGACATAAAATTATCTATCAAAGATAAGTTCAAGCAACTTTGATCTGGGAAAAGCTTAATCACTCGATTAGGCTTATTATATTATACTTTCACAGACCCATATATGTTTGGCCACACCATCTCTTGCTCTTATGCGGATGCTGCCATGTTACTTTTAAAACATGAGTTAATATTTCAAGCCTGAGTAAGCTCTAACACTGAAATTTTAATCAGTGGCTCTGGACCCAATAACTCATGGAGCTTTGAGGTCAAGCTTAAATGTAATGCTTGCTAAACTAACCTTTTTGAATGTGCAGTCAAACAATGAAGAAGTTGTCCTTTTCTCATATTTAAGCCTTCCTAAGCACATACTGTATAGTGCAATTTCTGTATGCTGGGGGAACTTTCCATACGTGTGTTCCTGTTTGTGTTGCTATCGTTCACGCTAAGTTGACTGGCTTCCAGTGCTTTCCTGGTGACAAAATTTCAGATTTTTTGAAGCCACTCAAAAACTGGAGCAGTTCCACGAGCGAGTAAAAAATGAATGGGCTCTAATGGAGCTTTAAATTGTTAATCCTCTCAAAGCCCTAGAATTGAAAATTGTACTGTATTCACCTGGAATATGGAGGGTACATGGAACTGACAAACTGTGCCTCCTTTAAACAGATCCCCAATAAGACGAATAGACCAATTCCAAAGTTCTGTAGAGTATAACATCATAGTCCAGCCTTACACTTTCAATTCCCTAGCAAAGTCTGGCAAATGCACTCTATACAATTAACAGCTTGCCTCTTCACTTACCTCCTCTCTAACACACTTCTCTTGCACACTGTGCTAATTATCATTCATTATTTATCCTCTTTTTGATTTTTCACTTAGTTATTTGTTCACTCCACTGGAGCAGTTTCATTTACCACTTGTTGTTTTGAACCCGTTTTTAGCTCTAGTGGGTTGCCCAGCTAAAAACAGCCAGTCAAAGCAGAGCTTATCAAATTGTTCATGCACTCACCATAAAAAGACAAAACAGTTTGTTTAGGAAAAGGCAAAATCCAAAATCATAGAGTGCGTGAATCACGGTTGCCAGGTCCAACAAAAATATCCAGCCCAAAGTCAGTCTAAAACCCACCCTTCAGAAGCTTAAACTAGCCCAAAATATGTCTGTCACACGTTTGAAGCAAATGGCAAAACAACTATGAGTGTACGACTTCTTTTATAACAGTTTTATATCCAGTCAAGAACATTTAATAATAACATAATTACCAAAAATTTGCAGTTGCAATGTGCCTTTTTCTCATCATTAGGAACACTTTTAATCCATTCTATCAAAACTTTTTCTTTTTCCCAATCCTTGCAATACCCGTATTTCCCCTATTTACCTGGCATATTAGCTAGCAACTGTTTTCTCTTCACCTTCTATGTGTCTGTCTCTTTCTCTCGCTCCCCTCTCCCCCCTTGTTCTCCTCGTTGCATTCAATCTTCCTTAGTGTCGTATTTGTACCCGTTTGCCTGCCGTGTTCACGTAACATCCAAGGCAACCCCCATTTGTTTTTTGTTTTTTGATGGCCACGGTAATTTTTAAAAGTAGAACAAAAACACCGCACCCCGCCACCCTTGAATTTTCACCCGCGACTGGATTTTCAAAAAAGCCCAATTTGGCGTGAAAACCGTGAACCTGGCAACTCTGGCGTGAATCCACATTTGAGCATTTTTCACCTCGACCAGTCAGTAGACATCAGAGAGCAATTTAAACTGGGGATAATGCATTTTCTGGCAACACTAATTCCGACTAATGCACTGTTTCTTTAAAGCAGAACAATATAATACAGTTTAGCTGTGTTTTCATATTTTTACATGTCTTCAAGCACCAGTTTTAAGACTTTTCAGAAGTAAAAATATGACATTGTCAAGACTGAGCAGAGCTTTTCTGTAACCAATCAGTGCTCAGTAGCCAAAATACTAGCATTTCCCGGCACAAAATCAGGTTGTTTTCGAAAAACAACTAAACTATACATCAATATTGGTTAGTTTTTATAGACTGTTGTATATTATACATCTGCTTAGTTTATATAAATAATTAAAAGTCCAACTTAAAAGTAAATATATATATATATATATATATTTTATACTTCTAGCCTCGTTCACTCCCAATCATTGAAGACTTACTTGCGCCCTCTAGCGTTTATGATATAATTGCGTGCAGAGGGCGTGGCCAAGCTGCTCTGGTGTTCCCGCCTAAAAAACCGCTCTCTGATTGGATAGAATGAAAGTTCCATTCAGTTTAAACGTTTTTTTTTTATTATTGTTTGAATCTAATCTGACTTCACAATCTATTTATTCAGTTAAAAAGAATTTGATTCGCGCACACCTTGTACTCAATAACAGACTATTATACAAAACTCGACAAAAATAGAAAAATATTTTAAATATACTGAAAAGAAATTGTTCTTCAGTTAAAATGTGATAGGTATTATGTTTGCCTAGTTACTAAAAAGTTACGATTCAGCTAAACTTGTGAATCGTTTTTTTTAAGAATCGATTCAAACGAACGAGTCCGAGCTCTCCACCAAACGCCTGTCACGTAAATAATCTTGGACACGTGTGCGTGATGTCCGAGTAACGGTAGCTAATCTGACCTTAAGTGCACACACAGTAGTAAGTGGACAGAGACTATGGACGAGTACTGTCCTATGCAGAGAGCTCATTTACAATATTTATACAGAGGATATGACAGACGCTAATTACACACAGAATAAAAGCCAACTCCATTTGAGATTTAACCATATTTCAGAAACTAATTTAAGTACATAAATGCCATCATATTGGCTAGCAAACTGAGCTACAAATAATCAGCATGATTAGCCTAAAAGCGGCACATAGGGTCTAGTCACTAGCTGGACAGTGACAGGAGGAAAATCCTGTTGTCAGATCTCAGTGAAAACAGTCCAGCTAACAGCACCTAGCTCACACACTACACCTTGTACTGGTTAAAAACAAAGATAAAACATTATTTTGAGCTTCTGTTTTGTTCTCTTGAAAGTAAAAGTAATCAAACTCGATCTTAAATATCGAAATAAACAAATCAGCTAAACAGGCAGTCAGTGTAATCTGAATTAACAGTCGTGCTGAATTAACAGGTCCAACCAGCCCACCTGATACTTGAGCAGTGAGGTCTAATGCACAAAACCACAATGGAAAACCACATAAAAACAAACAAACCATGCAAAATAACTAAACAGGGTAAGGTTTAACATGATCTTACCTGCGCTGCCAAGGAATACAAACACCAAGATGATCTCCTTGGTCTGAAACATTGCATTGACTTGATAAAAAGGGGGATATATGTATATATAATTATTTTCTCAGTGGTAGCTTGTAATATTAATCCTTCTCAGCTGTCAGTCTTGCTGTTTGTTGCTGTTTTTAATGCTGCTCTCGCTCGAGATGCTGGCAGATGAACAGTGTGGACACTGTTGGGGGTTTAAAATAGCATCGCCCGTACGCGAGTAACGGGGCGCGCACGATGCAGCCTGAGCACACACGCCGCGAATCAATCCGCCGGGCGAGGAAATAGTGCGCTCCCCATAGACAGTGTGCGAGTGGATTTTCCACTTCAGTGTGAACGACTGTTTGGATATTATAATTTAGGAGTGTCAAATATGAGGTTGTGTTTCCGTTGTGACGATCTGCGTGGGGGAAAACCTCATTAACATGGTTTTACTGACATCTGTTTATCTTCTGTAGACGTAGACATACACCGTGTATGTAAACAGTGCACCTTTCTCAAGCAGGCTCTCGGGCTTCCCTGCATGTCTTATATAGATGAGACAAAGAAATAGCTCTCGAAATGTTTAGAGTGCGGCTTCGGCTTTCTTTTTCTCCCCCCCTGAGCTTTATTTGGCTCTCTCTAAATAATGATCTCCCTCACGGATCAGTGAACTGATACTCTCTTTTGTCTCCCTGTGAAGACTGAGAGGGGAACTCTGGCCTCAGAAAGGAGCTCCATGTGGCCTGTCCATTCAAGAACAATATTAGCTTTAAATCTTAACCACTAACTTTTAAAAGACTTAACACACAGCCTTTTTAAGAATTGGAATATAAATTTAAGAATATAGTTATTTTCTGGTGCACAAACTATTGTGCAATATTTTAGAAAATAATAAAATTATAGTTTTATAGTTTATAGTATACTTTATAGTATTTAGAATATTTTGTGTAGGGATATCTTGAATACACTAGAATAGAAAATATTAGTGCTTAAGCTCAAATACTATTTTATAGTTTTCCCATAATTATTTATTATATTATTATATTATACAAAACCATTTACCTCATACACTGTAAACTTTCACTTCTGCTTGTTTGTATGTAAATATTGAAGATTGTAATGGATTTTTTCTGTTTGGGAAGTTGTCCATAAAGTGACAATAAAGATTCTCTTATCACCGGCTACTGAACAATAGGAGATGCAATCATTTTTCAAGAGTATGAAAACGATGATCTTGTTCAACATTAGCGAAATGAGCACTAGCACTAATGCTAGCTCAAGCATATGTCTACATTTTTCTTTCAACACACGATGAGTTGCTCTAAATATGTGCTAAACTTCTGCTGGAGAGTAAACAGCTGTTCTAAAGCCTAGACCTTTTCATAAAGAGATAAGCTTCTTTCCAGTTAAGCTTTAGCAGCGCTAAATCATTTCTGTCCCAAACAAATAGGGTACAAGTGTTCATTCAGGGTTGGATCATACAGCATTCAAACCCTCAGTTTTTTAGCTGCCCAAATTGACAAAAGTAAAGAGAAAACGTTTTAAGTAGTACAATGGTAAAGTTTAGCTAGCCTACCAAGCTAACTGGCTACCTAAACATAAAAAAAACTGTAATTGTTTCACACCAGAGTCAAAACCTTTCAGAATATCAACATTACAAAATGCGATAGAGAGCTGACTTTACTGTTTACTTAACTGTTACAAACTAATTTCATGTATTATTTTAAAAACGGCAAATAACTCCTAAAGAGAGAGCTAGCCTCAACTAGCCTATGGGGTAGTTAGAACTTTTGCACACCTTACTTACAGCTAAAATGTTCATAAACTTTAGGTGCTGGAAACAAAGTGTAGATTTTATTTATTACAGGGATGTGAAGTTACATGTCACTTACTGTATGTAAGTTAAATATGTATATTATAGCCAAAATATTATGACCAATACACTTAATATGTTGTTTGTCCTTCTCAGGCTCTGACCTACTGAGGCTTGTACTCTACCAAACCTGTGAAGGTATCCTGAGGCATCTGGCACCAAGACATTATCTTGTAAGTAAATCTAATGTAATGTAAATCTTTTGTTAGTTGTGAGTTGGAGCCAACCATGCATACTTCCCACATGTATTGACCACTGCTAACCAGGAGCACCACACAAGCCTTGTTGTTTTAAAGACATTCTGACCCAGTAGTTTCCCAGTCTCCATCTGGACCCCTGAAAACTTACATTTATCGTCTACTTTATCAGAAATATGTATCTCACTGGGCACCTTATGAGGTTTCCTGCCTTTCATACCCATGTATTTCAGGTCCAATACTATACAGTTACATACTGTAGCCCATGTGGTCCCATGCAAAATTAGACACCTTCTGCCCTATTCATTATTGGTCAGTTTCTAAACCACAGGACCGCTGCTGGCCAGATGTTATATGCAGGGTACACCGCTCTTAACCCAGCGGTGACATTGATATGATAGTGGGTGTCTCACTTATGCACATATATTCAGCACAGCAGCATTGCATATCATTATCACTGGTGGGTTGAGAGTGGTCTACTCATTCTATCAAAGTGGCTGTTTAAGAGTGAGTCTGTGTTTAGAAGCTGAAGTGTTAAAATATGACAAACCAGAAAGGTTCAGCTACAAGGTAGGTGTTTCTAATAAACTGACTGGTAAAGGAGGAATACCATAAAACAACAAAAAATAATCTTTCACTTTCATTTTCAGTTGAAACTACTTAATCAAAACATTATTTCATGGAACCGAACGTGGTTCTATATAATTTGCCCAAAATAACACTGCTTCTTTTTAAAAGCATGTTGCTCTGAAAGATATTATGGGCGGGAAAATCATGGTGGTTTCATGTCATAGTCATTATTATATCATAATAGCTACAATCACTGTCACCAGGTGGCAAGCTTAAGCAACAATTGTGTAGCCTATTGTTCGTAGTGTAAAAAGGTCTTTATGTATCATGTTTCAGCCAAGAGCAATCACAGCGTTTAGGCAGGGTGGTGCTGTTATTTGAGACATCTTGCAGGGTATAGTCTGTAGACCTCAGACTAGAAGAAAGGCAAGTCCCAGACTTATGCCAGACTGAAAATAAGACCTGATGCCATTTACTGCAATCCTGCACTGGCAGCTGAATCTATCAATCTGTGCACATATCCATCAGTTTACATTTATATCTCAACCAGTTTCCGCTCACAGGCTCAGCACGACTGGCCTCTGAATGGTTCTCACGATGACAGAAAGCTGGTTATGCAGCACCTCATGACAATGCATCTGGACATAACATAACAAGAATAATCAGATCAGACATGCTGTTCTCAAATGCTTGATAGTAAGGAATTAGTACAAATATCAATCTCTCTGTTACTAAAGATGATATATGGCATCCTTATAAAGCATAAAATGCACATGAAGCTTCCTTGTGAGACATGCTTCTTCAAGACCTATGTGCTCCCACCTACCTTATGAAGAATAAGAGGCATTTTCTTATGAAGCATCCTTTGTGAAACATTACTTGTGAATCCAGTGAGACATGCCTAGTGAAGAATCATATCGTCACAAAAGAATATTAAGAAAATGAAGTGCTGCTTATGAAGAAAAAGAATGGCCTTATGTTTCCTTTATGAAACATTCCTCATAAAGGAGAACATCACTGCTGTCCAAGGAAAAAAAAGCATATGAGCATATACTGTATATATGAGCATATGAGAATATTTGGAATGAATTCTAAATTATTATGCATTATTAATTATGTATTAATATTTGGAGGATTTGTTGCACATATTAATAAGTGAGCACACAAGTCAGTTTTAGCAGAGGGCAAACCATTATCTTGGGCAAAAGACGTGATTTGGCTGATGTCCAAAAGGGCATGATAATACAAAAAGGTACCGGTGAAGGGTGGTGGCATCTCAGAAACTGCTAACTTTGTACAGTTCTAGAGCTGCTGTAGAAAGTGTAAGGAGAATGGATTTCGCATACAATGCTGCTTGAAAGTTTGTGAACCCTTTAGAATGGTCTATTCTGCATAAATATGACCTAAAACATCATCTGATGTTCACACAAGTCCTTAAAGTACGGTAGATAAAGAGAACCCAGTTAAACAAATAAGACACAAATATTAGACTTAGTCATTTATTTATTGAGGAAAATGATCCACTATGACATATTTGTGAGAGGTAAAAGTATGTGAATCTTTAGGATTAGCAATTAATTTGAAACTGAAATTAGAGTCAGGTGTTTTCTATCAATGGGATGACAATCAGGTGTGAGTGGGCACCCTGTTTTATTTAAAGAACAGGGATCTATCAAAGCCTGCGCTTCACAACACATGTTTGTGGAAGTGTATCATGGCACAAACAAAGGAGATTTCTGAGGAGCTCAGAAAAAGAGTTGTTGATGCTCATCAGGCTGGAAAAGGTCACAAAACCATCTCTAAAGAGTTTGGACTCCACCAATCTACAGTCAGACAGAATGTGTACAAATGGAGTAAATTCAAGAATGTTATTACCCTCCCTTGGATGGTTGACCAACAAAGATCACTCCAAGAGCAAGTCATAATAGTCAGCAAGGTCACAAAGGACCCCAGGATAACTTCTAAGCAACTGAAGGCCTCCCTCACATTGGCTAAAGTTCATGAGTCCACCATCAGGAGAACACTGAACAACAATGGTGTGCATGGCAGGGTTGCAAGAAGACAGCCACTGCTCTCTAAAACGAACATTACTGCTCGTCTGCAGTTTGCTAAAGATCACATGGACAAACCAGAAGACTATTGGAAGAATGTTTTGTGGAACGATGAGACAATTTGGTGGTGGTAGTATCATGGTTTGGGCCTGTTTTGCTGTATCTGGGCCAGGATAGCTTGTCATCATTGATGGAACAATGAATTATATCAGAGAATTCTAAAGAAAATGTCAGGACATCTGTCCATGAACTGAATGTCAAGAGAAGGTGGGTCATGCAGCAAGACAACGACCCTAAACACACAACTGGTTCTACCAAAGAACGTTTAAAGAACAGTTACTGGAAACGTTTAGTTACAGTTATTGTTGCAAAGGGGGGTCAAACCAGAAACTGAAAGCAAAGGTTCACAAACAAATATTGGATGATTTTCCTCAATAAATAAATGACAGAGTATAATACTTTTGTCTCATTTGTTTAACTGGGTTCTCTTTATTTACTTTTAAGATTCTAAAGGTTTCACAAACTTTCAAGTACCATTGTACATCGAGTGCCTCCCAACGGCAAAACAGTGGTGCCATCTGGGCCATTGATGCTACAAGTAAATGATGACTATGGGGAGTAGTACTGAGCAATGGATGCTCCACAATGGAGCAGTTATCTTTTATCATTAACAAAGGAAAACAGGATCATCATGTCACATGACATCATTGACATCCTGAGTCAAGTTTGCATATGTTGACATATTGGTAAGTGCTGTGTTAATATAGAAAAACGTAACTGGTAAAAAATGAGGTACATGGTTTAATATGCCAGCAACAATATGACACATTAGTTATGAACTGTATGAAGCATAAGATGCTTTATGAAGTTCTACATTATAAAGAATATCTCCCCTGGATGCATCTGGATATTGTTTAACTAATCACACTTGCTTTCCTCAAAAGCTTTATAGCACAAATATCATTGTTAGATGGTACATCAAATATCTGTCTGTTAATACCAAAAATAAACTGCCTTTGGCAAAGTTTTTAATCACTTTCTGAAGACTTATTCTCATTTTTCTCACACTATTTTCAAACATAGCTCTTTCAGAAGCATATTAACAGTCAAACACTGTGAAAAAGTTGAAAGCGAATAAATTCCTTTTCGTGGAAAATGACTTTTGTGGATTCTAGTTACTGGAGCGGAAGAAAAGAGATTGGGTTATCTGCATGAAAGTTACAAATTCACATAATGAAAACATTTATGTTAGCTCTCACTAAACTAGATCATTGCAAGAACTTTTCATAGCATTTTAATGTTAAAATGATGGTTTGTTGCCTCAAGTAAAATGCATACATCCAAAGGCACAGAGAGAGTTCTTCCTCTTTATGAAGTCATTCGCTAATTTTTCAGCGTCAGAGAAAAAGCAGAAAACTTCCATTTAACTATTTAGTGTGTCCAGCTAAAGTTAATTCAGTCAGTTGTATATTGTGTTTCGGACAAGTAATCCCAAACCGGGTCAGTACATTCTTCAGTCCAAAACACCTTACTTCACATCCCAGATGTCAAGTTTCTAGGTTCTAGTGCACATCTTGTTTTTGTCCATTTTCTTTTCTCAGTAACAGCTTCCTGACATCTACACAAGACTCCACAAGTGTCGAGTTGTCTCCTCGGTGGAAAGATGGACAAACAGCTGTGAATTCTTTTTCAGACCTGAAGTAAGAGTAGAGCTTGATTTTCTCTTATCTGTCAGAGATGAAAGCTTTAAGTGCTGTTTATCTGATGGTGATAGTTTTGGTGGCTCTTGAAGGAGTTGACTGTCAAACAGTTTCATTTCACAGGCTGTCAGACTCCTTAACACAAACAATCTGACTCTCAAAGGCTAAATAACTACAAAATCATGTACATTGTCTCACTCATTGCAATCATTTTTGCACATTTGCACTTCTGCACAATACACAAACAATGTAGCCTGGAATCGTGCATTGTATACTGTATACTGTACTGTACTATATACTATGTATACCCGTAGTTTTTAGATGTTTACTTTGGTAACATCTTTTGCTTGAAGGACAACTATTTGGTTTTAGAAGAGGGCACCTATGTGAGTGTACTGATAGACATAAGAGTATTGATAGATCTATAAATACTGAGAGATTTGATCTCATGCTCAGTGTTGGTGATGTAATTTTTCTGAAATTAATAATTTCATTAGTTGTTTCTGAACATATCAATAATCTCAGACGAGAGTACAGGACCATCACTGGAGCACAACTTTGCCTATCACTGGTGTGGTACACTCAAGGGGTCTATCTTTAATACTTAGTACTTAATACTTTAGTTAGAGAACATCACTGTTGGGTCCCTGAGTGGCTCAAATCCCAATCAGCCGGGACCCAAGAGAGTGAATTGGCCATGCTCTCTCTGGGCGGATACAATGGTACTTTCTCCCCAGCACTGCTAAGGTGCCAGGTGATCCATCAGAGCTTGGGATCCTGTGCTTTCCTCTGAACATGTTGGCTGCCTGGCGGCGATGTATCGGCAAAAGAGGTGGTGGCTTGACTTCACATGCATCGGAGGAGGCCTGTACAAGTGATAGAGTCAACGGATGGGTGGGGGAAAATGAATAAAGAAAGAACAGATTTACTAGGGAACATTGTACTAGATTCTCTTGTTTTTTCACTTGCTGATTGTTGACTATTTAAGTTGTATTTACTCCTTTCACTCTGTTCTCCAGACTTTTACATTTAATCTATTGTTTACAAAACCAGGCAGTGTTGTCACATTTATCATTGAAGACACTGACTTTATTCAACAGTACATTGATGCTAATGGCACCACACATAGCGTCACTAGCACAGATGGCTCCTATGAATAGGATCCACCCCAGGCGAGCATATTCATAATCAGATCCGACGTGGACCTGACATATTTTGGCTATGCGGTGACGCCACTCTATGCAACACCTTACCTAAGAACTGGCGAGACCTCTGTAGCCAGGTAATGCCCATTCAGTATAATATCATTGTGATTGATGCACCATGTTTATAGCATAAGCGCCTTAAATGTTCACTAATCGATTTGTTCTCTTTTGACCAAAATGTGTACATTGATCCTCTGAACGTCTCTGCTTTAACGATTCATTTAAGGCAGAGAATGAGAATGCCATGGGCTGGGATGCCATACTTCCTCATTTACCACTAACAAGAATGTAGCTTAACTAGATCTGCAACAGTCAATAGCATTTCATCAATTATTTACGACAGGCCTTAGAGTTTCTGGGACAACAGCTCCATGCTACATCCTAGATGACCATAAAAAATTGCATTGCTCTGGACCAGATGACGAAATTTTGATTTCAGAGGTTGGGGGCGGGGGTGGGGATTGTCACAAGTGGCTTACAGGGGTGGCGTGCAGGCTTGAATATCAATTAAATAAAATTAATAATATACAAATATGAACTATTCCTTGTCATAATTAATAGTAAAATAATAACATTTCTATTCATATTAATTATTATTACAAATTATTAAATTTAGTTCAATTATTAAATTATTAAAATATCAATAAATAATTAAGCTGAACATTTAATAAACATTTAATACATTTTTCAGTTCACTGTGTTTTCTAGTAGTTTTTTAGTTTTCTAGTTACTGTTAAGTTCACTGTTCCCTTTGTGATTTGACTGGTTGTAAAGCATGTAGCAAAAAATATCTCCCAGTTCTGTGTTTCACCTTGTTAGTCAACTTCACTCCAACTCATTAGCACCAATTTTACACTTCTTTTTGGAATGTATGGTCAATAGACCTCTTTTACATATAATTATACCTAATTTTTTAGTAAAATTGAGCCGATAACACGTCAGACCACAGAAGGGTTAACTATTAATATTTCAACATTATCACCTCATCAAAAGCTTCTAAACACAGACATATATTCAAACGTCCAACATCTTACCAACTTACAGTGACGGGTGAACACAGGCTTCTGGCCAACTGACACTATTTACAAACAGATGGAGTGACATCCGGGAGTGCCAATCACACATTAGCAAGAAACGACAGAGCCAATCAATGAGCTTGTGGGCGGTCTAAAGAGAAACAGGCTTCAGCACGTCTGCTATTGGCAGAAAAGTGTGGAGTCTGTCAATGCATAGGTGACCAATGTTGTACCTATTTTCCTGTGAACACTGAGGCCATGGCCAGACTTTCTTCCCAATTAGAATAGTTGGCTGACAATTCTGGTAGGGATTGGAATCTGGACGCATGGTTCTGAAACATGTTTGGGCCATGGGCGCATGTCTTGTTAAGATTGATATCATCTTAGTTGTTCTGGTAGTACTTGGCCTAATTTGCTGTTGCATTATTCCCTGTTTTAGATCCTTCATCACTCAATCTCTTCAACTGTCAACATTAATATAGTTACTTATTACTCTTCCAGCATGCGCACCTCCTGAATTCGATAAAGGCTACTCCTGTTATTTTGTGTAAAGTTGTGACACCTTTGGCATCCAAAAAGGGAATTGTTAAGGATTTCAGTGTTTATTCATTTATTCAGTGATTTCTGTGTTTGTTTTTTGTAAGCATCTGTTTTAATCTGACTTTATCAGCACATGTTCTCTCTCTTTCTGTTCAGCACATTTCCAGTTTGACTCTGCAGCTGTGAAACATGGTCTGTCCCTCTTCTCAGAACTCAGAATAAAGTGTGAATAGAGTGCCAGTCGCAGGAACAGATGCTGTCTAGTTTATCTCATTGACATTTGTGGTTTTGTAAGTGAGACATTCTCTATATATCCTGTTGAATAAAGTATTAAATACAAGAGAAATACAGCATACCTCCATGTCTGTGATTCTCTTCTGAGGCCTCAAAGCAGCTGAAAAGACAGGGCTGATGAGTGGATCCTAGGTTCAGAACCTGGAAGAACAAATATAAACATAACATTCATTCATTATCACACCCGCTTAATCCTTATCATGGTCATGGTTAGTCCCCTACCACCTCAGAGGGCGCAGGGCATTACATTATTCAACCAAGCCCAGGACAGGGTGCCAGTCCATCGCTGGGTGAACACACATGCACATACATGCACATTTTAGGGTAGCCAGTTTACCTGATCTCCATGTTTTTGGACTGTGGGAGGAAACCAGAGACCCTGGAGGAAACCCACGCAGACACGGGGAGAACATGGAAACTCTGCTCAGATTTGGACTCGAACCCAAGACCTCAGCGCTGAGAGGCGAATGTGCTAACCACTAAGCCACCGTGCCGCCCGGAAACATAACAGTTGTTATGAAAAGCTATAAATCTGGAAAAGTGAATATAGTGGCCTTTAAGGTACATAATTACAGCTTAAGGACCTTGCTGTATCTTTAAGGCTATGTTTACACTGTTTATAATCTGAATAACAAACAATGTACCTGTGCAACACCTTTTTTCTGTCTTATATACTTAAAATATTTATTTTGGCAGTACGTGTACAATCATGTATCTGCATATACAAATCTCATTTTTAAAATAAAAATATATACAAATAATATAATAAAAAATACAATACTTGATATAATAACATGATATTGTGATGATTTAACCAATTAACTGATTAACCAAACCAGCTATGGGATGAGAACTATAAATAATGCTAGACTACCATAAGGAGAGGTCTGGAAAGGGTTAAACTAACATTGTCATGAAGCTTACACTTTTGCATACTGTATGTTCCAGTGTGTGGTCCATTTCTTGCAACTCATCATCATTCACCAGCTACCCCATTCATCACTGGTCAGTTGCTGACCACAGGACTATCGTGGACCATATATTTGAAAGGTGGATCATTCCCAACACACCAGTGAGTGCTGGTAGTGTGTGGTGTTAGTAAGAGTGTATGATATTGGAGTTGGAGTTATAGTGTCACTATAAGGCTGAGAGGCATCCAGCACCAAAAATATCCAGTCAAAAGCAGCTCTGTGGTCAGAAACTGACCAATGCTGAAGTTCCAGATGATGATTAACACCAGCGAGTTGAGTCTTATGAGTGAGTTATTAATAGTAGAAGCTGAAAAATAAACAGATTAATATTTATATGATTGTTTTTATTATATTAGTGTTATAATACTGAGAGATACACAATATATGAACTGATAAAAATAGCCCTAAAAATAAAGCATCAATGTAAGAAGAGTGTCTGTTGTTTGAAAGTATTTGCTGCCATCTGCTGGTGTAATAAGTCAAAGTGACATTATTTGCTCTTACTGCACATTTTAAATTGACTTAATAATGGTGGCTAGAGCTCAAAATCTGAGAATTAAAATTTACCAGACATTACATTATTTGTTTTGTAAATTTTACACATTTAAATTAAAAATAAAACAAGGTTCTATTCATCTTATGTATATAGTTTCTCTTAAATGTACAATCTGGATCTGCATTTATAATCTCTATGCCATCCCAGCTGATCTCACACATTTAACTGTTTGGTTGCCGTATGTTGATACTGTTTTACACTCAGACACAATTCTAATAATGTCAAACTCTGGATTTCTGCTTTAAATGAGCTCTAAGCCAAACTGATCAACAGCCAATTTGAAATGTCACTAAATATAATATACGACATGTTATGTTTTTGAATTAAATTATGAACACAAATGTCAGCATATTCTAATTTTGGTGATGTGGCTCTGTACATTCATTGGCTATCAGAAACATCCTTTTTAGGTGCACTTTGTAGAGACTCACTCATCTGTTGCTATAGTTCATTTGATAGATATTAGATATTAATATTCATAACAAGGCCATAGCTCAAAATTTTACACAAAATGACTGTGCCCAGGGTCCCCTCTCCTTCCCCCACAATCCCCCTGAAACTCCCAAGTTTGTTTTTGGGTCAAACAACAAGGGCCCCTGGTTAAGCAGGTCCACCCTGTCTGCTGTCTCAGATTCTTAGGACAGCAGTGATACCAACATGGTACTGACATGCTAGTGGAGCCTTTCAGAAAAAAAAGGTCCTGCACAGATCATTTTCTGTCTCTTAGAGTAAAATGTAAATGTGAAGGTTCACTACATTCAGCTTTAATGTAACATTTCATCACTTTTTATGTAAAAGTCAATACAACTAAAGAATCTGTTTTCATTATGTTCTCTACCTAAATGTACTTAAAACATAGCCTTCACTACACAGTAAATCTGCCAGTGTTAAATCAACACTATTAGAGTTAAATTAACACTGAGAGTGTTACATTTTGACACTCTCAGTG